>JBBPUO010000416.1:3344-17905 GCA_038094755.1 Caloboletus firmus | reverse complement strand
CTGCAACTGTGTTGTCCCCGCGGTACTTGATCTCCTCAACGATCTTCATCTTTTGGTCAGGGGTGGTACGCGCAAACACAATCTCGGAGTATGTTCCAACGACGATATCCCAGTCGGGTGGGGTGAGCGTGGAAACGTCTTCACCAGTCAGAACGAGCGACCTGATCCCGTCATCCTGCGAGGGCTTGACATCGTAGCGTGATTTGTATAGAACCTTTTCGGATGCAGTCGCTCTAACGTTTTCGATCGTGTCAATTCGCTCTTGCGAGACAATCCCGACCTGGCAAGAAACGTACATTATGAGTACATGATCGCAGGTTGAATACATGTAGGTCAATTTACCTGACGCGCGATGGCTACCGCAGTGAGCTTGAAATCACCAGTGACCATGAAGACGCGAACGCCAGCTTCTCTGATCGTCTCAATGGCAGACGGCACGTCTTCACGAGGAGGATCACAAAGAGCGACAAGGCCGACGAGCGTTAAATCCTGTATCTCAGAGTACATCAATTCCTCCATCGCATTTGCGGATAATCCGAGCTTGATCCCATCCAAAGATTTGCGACAACTGCGGCACAGATGTTTAGGGGTGCACTCTCGATACAATGAACGAGACTCACAGCGCAAGAACCCGCTTTCCTTCGCTCGACCATTCGTTTTGAATGGCAGACATCCTCTGCCTTTCATTCGGCCCGAATGGTATCGAGGTGCCATCGCACTGGAGCACGCTGTTGCACGACTTAAACAGCACATCCGGGCCACCCTTGACGAGCATCCATGTCGAATCTTCATGCTTCTCATCCTTTGGGGCTACAACAGTCAGCGCCCATTTGTTCCGAGAGTTGAAAGGGATATCGAAATGCTTCGTCCAAGATTCTAGAAGCTGGGGGGTATCAATCTCCAGACTCCGGACGGAAAGCGCCTCGGAAAAGCGCAGAAGCGCAGTGTCCGTCGGATCGCCCTTCACTGTGCGTTCTTCCACTGGCTTGGAAAGCGTAGTTGCATCGAATTTCGCAGCGTTGCACAGCCGAGCAATCTGATGGACGAGTTTCAGACTAGCGAATTCCGCCGGATCCGAGGACTTCGACATCTTCTCGTGAAGGTCGCGAACGGAGAAATGTTTGTCGAGGAAGGCAATTCCATCGAGCATCTGTATAACCCAATAAGCACACGAATGGGAAGCTATTACTCCACAACGAACGACTCACCATCTTGCCCGCTGTGAGTGTGCCTGTCTTGTCGGAGCACAGGACGGACATGCATCCAAGGGTCTCAATAGTAGCTAAATTCTTGACCAACACGGAGCGCTTTGCCATACGGCGGGCGATAACGGTCAACGAGAGGGCGACAGAGATGGGTAAACCCTAAGAAAGAGGCATCAGACAGGAAGAAGAAAGACACATGCTTGGAAGAGATGTACCTGAGGGACGAAAGCTGTAAGGCAACCGATCGAGTTCACAATAGCTGTACTCGTCGTATCGTAGCCAGGGTATGTCGTCCGCAGCCAAACGCCATACAAAAGGAGCGAAAAGAGGAAAAAGAACAGAGCAAAGCAAGTAATGATCTTCGTGAAGAACCAGACTTCCTTCTGAATCGTCGTCAGCTTGAACTTCTTTTCGCCGGACATGGCCACCAGGCGACCCATTACAGTGCGGTCACCGGTAGCAAACGTGATACCAGTGCAGGTACCCTGAGTGACAAAGGTAGAATTCAAAGCGAGATTACGAGTCTCGAGGGCATTGTCCGCGGTTGCTGTCAAGACACCGGGGACCATCTCACTATCCCGCTATTAGCACATTCACGGACAAAAAAAATCAGAGGATGGGCGAGCTCACCTCTCGCCAGTCAGCAGGGAACGGTCGAATCGAAGATCTGCGGAAGCATCTACTATTCTCATGTCGGCCGGAACGCGATCGCCGGCGCCAAGGACGACGACATCGCCAACAACGATTTCATTTGCGGGAATAAGCACCTCCTTGCCATTGCGAATCACAGACGCTTTCTCAGCGATGAGAGACTTGATTGATTTCATGATCCTGCTAGCGCTAAAGTCCACCACGGCGTAGAACGTGGCCGACACAATAATGACAATTAACTGTTGCCAGAAAGGGTGAAAAACAGAGAAGACGATACAACCAATAGCACCTACCAACAAGATCCCGACGCCAAGTACAAAGACTTGGGGTGCAGGTTCACCGAGGGGCTTATAGGACAACTGTGAAGTGTAAGAGTGAGCAACGGAAGGCGACGTTGACTGGGAAATGCGTACGATCGTCAAAATGAACGCCAACCACATGAGGAAGTTGAAGCCCCCAAAGATATAGTTCAGCGCCTTCTTCCAGTATTGAGTTGGTGGGGAACTGATGACATTCTTACCATCCTTTAGCTTGCGCTGAACGGTGGCAACGCTGAGGCCGTGAACAGGATGGGTGGAGTAGCGGGTGTACACCTCTTCCGGGGTGATGAGGTGGACATCGATGCTTGCGATAGCATCGGCTGGATCAGTGCTGGCCTTGGGCTTGATGGGCGGCTTCTTTTCCTCGACATGAACGGAGAGCGTACGATAACTAGAAAAGCACGTTGAGCAATGGGGGTGAGACGCGAGGTACTACAGGCGTCTCACCCAATCTGGATGCCATATCCGGAGACCTTGTCCTTCCCGGAGTTCGACGCCTTCGAGTTCGTCTTCTGAAACTCCATAGGAGCAAGTTGCAAGCGCTGTGGGATCTCTCTCTCAGAAGCCTTTATCTCCCGTTTTTAAGGGTGACGTGACTCGCGCTGTTTTCGCCATTAGAGCCATGTTAATGCAGTAGAGTGGGTGCGGGAGTATGGCTATGTTGAACGGGGAGGAACATTGAAACACCGATCAGTAAACCGCTCACGGGACGACTACTGCACGCGACAACACCACTGACCTTCACACAGGAGATTCGGACCGACGGCCTGTTCCATTATCCTCTGGTTGCATTTGGATCAAAATGGCATTGGTAACCTCGGAGGCCGTGACAGAACTCTCGCCGGCGCGGACCGTTCCCATCCCACCCCTAATAGAATATCGTCGTGAGGGGGGGGGGGTGCAAGTGCGTCCGGCGCCCGTTCCGTGTACCATGGCCCCAGGTTGTCAGGTTTCTCAAGGGAGGCACACAGCTGTATCGACTCAACCGAACGCACGCGTAGTACACATCCCCCCACAAAAAAGAATATTCCCTTAGCTCCATTACATCACCATGTCACTGATAAGGTTTGATACGCTAATCCAGGCATGCCGTGATGCCGCTCTCCGGAGCAACGTTGACTTTTGAACTGCCGCTACTGTGCGTGACACACATCCTCTCTTGTTTTCGACTTGGACGCAGTAAAACGCAGCCGCTGCTCCAACCTCCCCATGAATTCTCCCCAAAAAAATCGGAGCAAGTAGCTCAGATAGCGCTATAGCTACCGTACTGTGCCGACGATGAACGGACACGTAGTTGAGGCACTTTCAGAAACTTTACAAGCATGTTTGTAAACTCTAGTGGAATGATGGGGTAGACGCTCAGTTGCCAATTACGATACTCCACTCTCGATTTGCGTGATATTCGCCACGGCCCATGTGCCTGGGGGTAACATCAAGGCAACTCGGTGCACACGGAGGCAGGTTCAAAATTCCATTCGCGAAAAGGCCTCCACCGCTCCCTCAGTCAGCGTGAGCGCGGGCGGGCAATGTATAAAATGGACCGTTTCTTCCGGGCGCTATTAATTTTGTTGAAGCCCTCCCCCACAGCCCTCGCGTTCCGATGGGCGGTGCGCGGAATCCCCGCTTCGCCGAAGTACACTTTAAGGTCAACGCCAAGAACAAGGCAAAATGCCCCTGGGCGACATGTGGGCCTTATCAGGTTCCACGGCCTTGTGCAGAACTCGACCCCATCTGTCAAACCCTGCCGCATCACTATCTTTGCAGAACGGAGGCATTTCGTCCAAGTTGCTCGCAAGGGACAGGTACGAACACAATATCAATTCTAAATGCGTCCTTTACATCAGATTCCAGACATGTCACAGCGCCATAATGCATGACTACAGTCCCTTTCAGGATATAATACGGGTTACATGTGATCTCTTGTCGACAGTCGGATTGATCGCAACGGCAGCTTCAGGCTGCCATACCGATATGTTACCATGCCACTTTGGCAACGATCGACTAGTCCAACGCGGTAAGAATGACGTCGTTGCACGCATATAGCATCCGGGACTTACTTTGGGGTACGTCCTGACGATCAGCTTACGGAGTTCATCTACGATCAGTACCGCAAGCGCAAAGCCAAATGGTGGGCCCCAGAACATAGCCGGGATCGGCGTCGTGCCAAAGACGTTTTGAAGCCCAGGACCATAGAGATTGACAACGGCAATCAGAGCCGTACCAATCATCCCAACAGGTACAACCAGGTTCTGCCTTGGTCCCCAGAGCGGATTCGACTGCAAGAGCGATACTCTCCTGTTACGGATAGCAAGAAGGTTGCCGTATTGCATAAACACCATGGTCACATAGCTATTCCTGGTCAACAATCGAGTAGCTGAGGAGAAAAGGATCACTTACTAAATACACTGCCCGGTGTTGACGAGGGTCGTGAGTTCAGCAGCCGATTTACCCTTCCAGCCGTCTGCCCACAGGTTATAAGTCAAGATGACGTCGTAGAAACCGAGGCCATTCTGATCCATGTATACAAACCACATGGCCATGCAGCAGGGCCAAGCCATGAGTCCGGTAAACTGGTTGACAGTAAGTCCATGCTCTCGGATCACATCCAGTGACTAACCAGGTAAATTTGGAAGAACAGCCGCCAGTCTGTGAGGCGATCCGTCCTAGCATTCCTCGGTTTTCGCAGCATGAGGTCAGCCTCCGCTTTCTCGTACATCAAAGCGATGGACATGACGACATCGTTTGTGATCGAGAAGCAAACCTGCAGATACGAACTCAAAGGAATTTGCATTCCCATCAAGACGTTGGCAAGCACTGCCATGAATTCGGTATATGAACCGACCTTGAGGGGCAAATCAGTTTTGCCATGTCATCTGACAGTGAGGTAACGTACTGGCATAAGATAGAGCGTCACTTTCTTCAGATTGTCAAATACCAAACGACCCATTTCAATGGCCACAGGGATGGATGCAAAATCATTGTTAAGCAAAATGAGTGCAGCTTACAGTCGTCGTTTGGGTTAACCTGGGAGACGGCGACAGGAGAGTCCAAACAAGACTCACCAGCTTCCTTGGCAACATCACTTCCGCTTCCCATCGCAACACCAATGTCAGATGCCTTGAGCGCCGGCGCATCGTTGACACCATCACCAGTGACTGCGACGGTGTTGTCCCCACGAGCCTTAATGTTTTCTACGATGGACATTTTCTGGTCAGGGGTCGTGCGCGCAAATACAATTTCGGTGTAAGATCCGACGACCACGTTCCAGTCGAGGGGAGTAAGGGTGGCAACATCTTCACCGGTTAGAACGAGGACGCGGATAGGATCGTCTTCAGAGGGCTTGATCAATGGTGGACGAATTCCCTCTGGGTATTTGCCAATCGCCGCACGAACGTCGTCAATGGTGTCGACACGCTGTTGTGTGACAATACCGACCTAGACGAGCATTAGCATCTGCAAAGGCACCGCTAAGCATATGCAACCGCGGCGGCCTACCTGACAAGCAATTGCCACAGCGGTCAATTTGAAATCACCGGTGACCATGAATACCCGGACACCCGCATTCCGAATGACATTAATAGCCGCGGGAACGTCGGGCCGGGGAGGGTCCCGAATGCCTACCAGTCCAACTAATGTCAGGTCTCGCAATTCACCATACATGACCGCTTCTAGATCACTCGGGGGCAGATGGCCCTTGAATACCTCGAGTGGTTTGCGGCATCTATGCCATTCTTGAGCGATCACGCCAGTATGGGAAACAGTGGAATTGACTTACAATGCAAGAACACGCTGGCCTTCGCTCGACCATGCACTCTGGAGCACGGAGAGTTGTTCCTTCGCCGGGACATCAAACGGAACAACAGAGCCGTCCGACTTCATGACCGTGGTGCAGGAGTTGAACAGGATGTCCGGAGCACCCTTGGCAAACACCCAGGTCCTGCTGTTCTTTTCGCTGATATCACCATCGACCATATCGTTGACCTCAATGACCGAAAGCATCCACTTATTTTTGGAGTTGAACGGAATTTCGAACAGACGCCTGGAGTTATCCAAGAGCGAAGAGGTGTTGATGTTGAGACTAGGGACGGAGAGTCCCTCGGAGAAGCGGAGAAGAGCAGTATCGGTGGGATCTCCTTTGATGACACGCTCCACGATTGGGCGGTTGGCGGTAGCGGCATCAAACTTTGCGCCGTTGCAGAGTCTGGTGACCTTGTGTATGGCATCAATGCCAGCGTATATTCGAGGGTCAGATGCTTCCGCCACTTGCCCCTCAATCTCCTGGGCTTTCACGGAAGCATCGAGGAAAGCCATTGATGCAACAGCCTAAAAGGAGAGTTAGCAAACCAGCCGCGTAGGGGCACCGGTATGACTTACCATCTTTCCTGCGGTCAGAGTGCCAGTTTTGTCAGAGCACAGAACAGAAATACAACCAAGTGTCTCAATGGTTGCCAGGTTTTTGACAAGGACATTCCTCTTGGCCATACGACGTGCAATTACAGTCAAGGAAAGAGCGACACAGACAGGGAGACCCTATGTGAAGAGATTGAGCATTTTGGCACATTATTGCAGAAAAAGAGACTTACCTGAGGCACGAATGCTGTCAGACAGCCAATAGAGTTGGAAATGGCACTACTGATGGTGAGATATCCTGGGTAATCCTTGCGAAGCCAGGCACCGTATAAAAGGAGCGAAAAGCAGAAAAGGGACAAGGCCACGGTGGAAATGACTTTGGTAAAGAACCAAATTTCTTTCTGGATGGTCGTCAATTTGAACTTTGTCTCGCCAGACATGCGGACGAGTCGCCCCATGACAGTGCGATCACCGGTGGCGAATACCACACCGCGGCAGTTACCTTGCGTGACAAACGTCGAGTTGAGAGCCAAGTTGCGTGTCTCAAGGGCGTTTTCGGAGGTAGCGTCGAGGGACCCCGGAATCATATCACTACCGTAGAGATCAATGATACCATCGCCCTGGAAGAACCAGTTGAACTGACCTTTCACCGGTAAGAAGAGAGCGGTCGAAACGCAAATCAGAGGACATTTGAACGATCCTGAGATCGGCGGGCACACGATCACCAGTAGAGAGCACGACAATGTCACCAACAACGATGTCGTTTGCAGAGACGAGTTGTTGATCACCGTCACGTATGACCGCAGCCTCCTCGGCAATGAGAGACTTGATGGACTTCATGATGCGATTTGCGTTCCAGTCTACCAAAGCATAAAAGGTTGCAGAAACGATGATGACGAGCAGCTACAGGGGGCATGACGCTGAGAATGAAAAAAAGGCGGGTCGGCAGATGTGGCTCTTACGAGGAGAACAGCGACGCCGAGGTTAAAGATTAACGGGGGGTTGCCCAAAGGCTTATAGGAGAGCTAGGACATCCATTATGGACGGGAAGAGCGACGAATGTGAATGGGGAGACCTACAACTGTGACAATGAAAGCGATCCACATGAGAAAGTTGAAACCACCGAAGATGTAGTTGAGCGCCTTCAGCCAGTACTGGGTAGGAGGAGGACTGATAACGTTTTTTCCATCCTTCAACCTGCGCTCGACTGCAGCAGACTCGAGACCGACAGCGGGACTGCAGGAATGGCGAACATAGACTTCGTCGGTCGAGATAAGGTGGACGTCGATAGCAGCAATGGCATCTGCAGGCTCTGCGGACTTGGGCTGCTGGCCAAGTTTCTCGTCGACACGAATTGAAAGAGTACGATAGCTGTCGGCGCCGAAAGGTCAATGGAAAGGTTGCGAATGTGGGATGAAAAAGAAGCACCCAATCTGTATTCCATGGCGTCCCTGGCCATCCACCGACTTGCGTTGAGTGCTGGAGATGCTAATAGACTTCTCCATAGGATTGGGCTTCGCTATCTTGGAGCGCGTGCGACTGAGAGCTTTTTATCTGCACTAGACTGAGTGAGCTGATTTCGCCATTGACCCGGCCATGGGGGGTTGCTTTGCCACGCTGCGCTGATTTTGCTATTCCCTCCATCCCGTCCCGTCATCAGGGCAACCTTGGCTTTGAATTGACTTTGCAGGGCTGTCACGGCGGCTCCCACTTACCTTGGAGCTTTAACCTTGATAGGAGACATATCAAGTCAGTTCCCTGCCCAGCGCGCCAGGGTCCAAAGGCACTGCGTCTCCCCGAATGCGATAAGACCATTCCCACTTCACCATCTTCCGAATCTTCTTTCTTGCTCCATTGCAGTGGCAATCGATCACCCCCATCGCCGTCGACGAAAGCTCCGTCTGTATATACCGATGAGCACGTATCCGCCACATAGCACATATCCACATGCTCGCTGTTCAGCGGACCCCTGACGTTCCCCTTGGGGATAAAATAACGTCACTATGCCAACTCGTCTGGCATGTATCTCATAATGATAACGATGAACCAGCCAACCAGCCGGCAAGTAAAACAAACCGGAAATAAAGGAAGTGAGCTCGCTTAGGCCAAGCGGATACTCCAGAGCAGCCTTGTTGGGAGCAGCCTTCGGATGCACATGTCCGAAGCCAAGAACACGTTAGTCGCAAACTAGTAGTGTGGAGCAATATTGTTCTCGACTGAGACACCAAATACCACACCGGTCGCCTACTCAGCACCCACAGAGAAGATGGGGCTTCGGCGTCATGAAGCGATGCCACCCCACTTCGCACGTCGAAGTTAGTAAGTGGAGCAGGCGTTCGCTGAGTGTCGAGAGCGGCAATCATTGAACCAAGTCCACTCATCTGCACCCAATTCTCGCATTGCATGCCTCTTCAAGGCAAGCACATCCAGAGTTTGATGCAATGACCGGCCAAGGACGCTGCTTCTTGTGCGGATCCGAACAATGCAAGTCGTATAAGGGAGGCTATGGATTCATCACCTGTTCAAATTTGAGTCGCCCAAAATAATGTGTGCACACGCCTGCAATGCACAGCAGAGACCACTCTGCTGTACATGGCAAGGGCGCGCATTCACAACAGTGTAAAGCGTGTAAGTAGACGGCTAGGAGAACTAGAGTCAGTGGAAACAGAAGAGGGAAAAATGTTACCGCGAGATGAAGGTGGGGGGTGTTGAGAGAGGCGAGGTCTAGGGCATGCCTGCCCTGGTTAATTTTAATAGTCGCTGTCTATCGTCCCAACGCATGGGGGCTGTGCCGTCCCTACGATGGTGACTTCAAACACTATCAGAGATAAGACCCAATTTCATATCCTGCTGGACACTAATTATATATCAGCGCTGTCAACCTCAATGAATCCCACGCAGTCATGTTGTGACATAGGAACTAGTACACCCGCAAGGAAAACGGTGAGTTGAAGCGTCGGCTGAATATTGGGATAATTTCTGTAAGTCTTATAATCGCATAAATTCAACTGCAATTTGCATAATAGACCTCATCGCATGCGGTGTTTTTGTTGCAGTGCGCAGTCGAAGGAACTTGCTCTGAATATACTGGGTCAATGACAGCAGCTTGACGTGCACCATACGGTACATACCTTCCCTATTCTGATTCGAGACCTGACCGTCATGTTTCTGCTAAATATGCTTGAAAATTTATAGAAAAATGTCTCTAAATTCCTACGGGAAGTCAACTAGTTATGCTGACCTCCCAGACACCGTGAAACTGTCATTGGATGCCCTTCCGCGGGCATCCTAGAGCTGCTCGTTTGTAAATTTGTCGACGCATACCGCAAGCTATAGTGTGCCTGTTAGGTCCTCACGGATTTGGATTCTAATCGAGGAAACGGTAAGTATGTCCGGTCTGGACCGTTTTTTTTTCTGGTCTATACAGCACAGCAACACCCGACACGCGGTTGTCCGTTCCTTACTTCTAGATTTCCTTGTTCAAAAATAGGCCGAATCTGTGGAGCATTGCACAGAGCTTGCAATATGACTTCTCCCAGCCGATAAAACATGGACGAGGCCGCCCCAGAGGCACGAAGAACAGGCCCGATGAATGTAGGTCATCGTCGCAAGGACGGCCACCCCACACCACTACAAGCGGTATCTTTTCTCTCCCGTGAGATATGCCTTGTATACCCTCGTTCCTACTTGTTCCGACAAGAGAACAGCTTGGCAGCTTTGTTCCGCACCCATGCACAGGCTCCCGGATAACCCCTGGGTGCTTGACTCGAGTCCAAAAAAATCGCCCCACGCCTGGACACGATATGTCTGAATTTAGCTGATCGTGTCTGGATTGCACCTGGGTCCCTGTGGTGCGCGTGTTTCGTCTCGGTCCATTGAATCTTCTTCCCAGCCTGGGTCTCGTTTTTGTCCGGACTTGTGTTCTGAACCTTTTCTGTTTAGGGGGTCATATCCATGCTACAAGCATTGCAGCAATCAATCCTCATTCTCTGAACCACTCAATTTTACCTGTTTGTGGAAAGCTAGCCAGCACTCGTGATAGCAAATTCTGCGGCTTGTAAAGTTCAAAATTACACATAGGCAGACTTTGAAAGTGCAATCATACCCAGCTTTTTTGCTTTCGGGTGATCACTGCCGGGTGGGATGCAGAGAAATGCTGTTGAAAATAGCGGTGCAAACTCGTGACAAATGGAACTGAGCAGTGGTGTCTATATACAGCATGACCGGTTGTTGGAGGACTTGCAAGCCAGTGAACTAGATCACAGCCACTTGATCCACAGGACGACAGCCATGACAGTGGCATTCATAGGGGTATTGATTTGGAACAATGAATTTGCTTACTTGAGAGGGAAAAAACAAGGATCGAACTTTGCGTCTCCCAACGGCGTGTGATGCGAGTTCGCAAGGGTATGTGGATAGCCTCAGTAACGAGCGAAAATAAAGTGTCTATAACACGGCGAGAAAGTTACAAACTTACAAGCGGTGCTGCAAGTCTTCTATGTTGGGTTCCTTTGAACCAGATATGACTCGCACGAAACTATTGTCTCTGCCAAGTTCTAATAACCTGGGCGAACAGACGTTTGACAAGGAGCCAAGATCAGTCCGGATCCGGATTTACCTTACCTAGGGATTATCCGAGGGCCTCCGCACGGCGCCCGGCACTCTCAGCACAATCTGACTCCGTCACGTTCCCCTCTGTACCTCTGCCTCTGATGCTGATATAGCGTCTATGATGTTTCATGGACGCAATATCAGCATCGAGATTCAAGGCAACAAAGTCATTGTGCCTATTATCATGACGTACAAGCGCACGCATCTCATAATGCAGAGTTAAGTTAGTCGGGTTTTACACAATGTGAAATCGTAAAAGATAAAGTTTCGCAGGAACCACGTGACGACACGCGTCGCAATCAACAACACCGAATCGCCAACCCTAAAGTAAGACGCGCCTTGACTTCTTACAATCACCATCTTCCAAACAATGCCTCCTAAACCGACAGGCGGAAAGTCAAAGACAGGTGCACTCGACCAGGGTGGTGCCGCAGGTTCCGGTGCGACGGCAGCGCCCCGCACAATACAGACTCGGAGCCAAAAGGCCGGCCTTCAGGTACGTCTTATTATATATCCATCTCTCCTCCCCCCCCCCTTTCTTGTTCGCGTATGCTCACATACTCCAGTTCCCTGTTGGTCGTATTCATCGTTATTTGAAACAACGCACACAACATAACGTACGGATCGGCGCGAAAGCTGCGGTCTACACGAGTGCGATTCTGGAATACCTCACGGCTGAAGTGCTAGAACTAGCGGGTGCGTCGGACATAGATGCCAGTTTGCCTATAGTGCTGAATGATATGGACCTGGTGTCCAGGCAATGCATCGAAGGATCTCCGTGTGAAGCGTATAACGCCACGACACTTGCAACTGGCGATTCGTGGCGACGAGGAGCTTGATATCCTCGTACGCGCCACGATCGCAGGGGGTGGTGTCCTGCCGTTCATTCACAAGAGCCTGACAGCGAGCACGACAAAGAGCAAGAAACCCGAGGGTCAGTGAGCGATGCTAGATGTCGGACAGGCGTTCCGTTGGACAGTGATGTTGGCCCGTCGGGTGGCGATTAGAATTATTTAGCTTCTCAAGTGTTCTATTGATTACTTTTTGTAGTATGAGATCTTTTGTATGTGTATGTCACAATGCTTTATGCCAATCTCGAATTAGGGTCGTCTTGAGGTCATCGTAGTAAATATTCCTGAACGGTGATTGGTGGAGGTGTTGGGGCTTGTTGATGTCCTTAGCAAACCATGAAAGAACGACGAATCAGAGCAGCTGGTGATGGCACCAACCTTGGTGGGCGCCAAATTCCCGTGGCAGTCGCAAGATTTCTTATTCTTGGCAGTACATACAAAGGTTCTATCTGACGGGCAGTCAAATCGACCATCGATCAATCGAGTATTGGATCAAAATTACACCACCATCGTACAGGTACGCTCGACAATATTGATTAACTCTAGTCGTGGGCGGCGCGCGCACGACCCTCTGCAGCCGCCTTACCACCGGTCTCACGAAGCTCACCCTTCTCGTGCAAATCAGGATTGTGGGTATACTTTCCAACTACCTGGAGAGATATCAGACGGGGCCAAACAACGGCTTACCAGCCGCGAAACCCACCTTTTGGGTCTTGCCTACGATCTTGTCTCCTATACCAGCGTGTCCTTCTGGCAAATTTGGTTGACCGCCGATCGCGACGCCACCTACAGCAAATTAGCATCTCTCCGATTAAGTATATCGAGGAGGGTCGACCTTCAGGAACAGGGGTGACGCCCAGGGGACGTTCAGAGTTGAATGCATTTCTTCCCTGTACCTCTGGAGTGCCTTGGCCTTGGACACCTTGAGGAGCCAAGTCGCTTCTCCTGACGGTCTGGGATGCAGGCTCCGCTGCGGTTCTCCCGGGTGCAGGGGGTGGCTGGGATGGGTCGTGGAGCTGCGGAGTGCGGGCGGTGACAGACATGGTGCTGATCTGAGCAGGTCAGTCTCGGGTCGCTCGTATTTATCTGTGGGTTATTTGGGAGTGACGTCAGAAATGCACGATATCATTCTTTGTGTCACATGCAAATCCTTCCGCTCGGTGGTTTCCTAAATTGGCCCTCCCCTCCTCGCCCCCGATCGTCACCCGGATCCACTTCCAACGTCACCAACCCATTCAGGTGTCTGTAAGATTGGAGCAATTTTGTCTATAGTTTGGGTATTAACCTGGTGGCTAGCCCATCTTGAAAAGACCGTCAACGACCCCCAGCTCTCGGACCATGAGTATGAAATCCCTCGCCGAAAGTTCCACTCACAAAGGCGGGTCATTTGGGGTGTTTAGATCACTTCGCTGGTCAAATGAGGTTCGTGCGTCCACTGCTTCCGACGTTCAATTGGTTGAGTATCCGCGGCTGAAAACAGTCGCGAGGAAACGGGATAAATACTTTTTCCGAGTCGCACGAGTCCTGAAATATTCGAAGGCAAGTCAGATAGCAGATAGCGACTTACAATTACCAAGGACAGGAAAGAGTAAAGAAAAAGAGGGAACAAGGGTAGACAACTAGGCACCGAGATGTATATACAAGACACGTTGATCAAATGATATATTCTCTAAATTTTTCATCGTCTTGTTCAATGCGAATGCGGCACGCGTATAATCCAAACGACCAGACTCGTCCTTCATGTTGTCATAAGACATGGACGTGATCTTGGTCGTCTCGCTATCGTCCACTGCCCACATCGTCCCGATGACGGAACGAAACCCAGCAAACTGCATCGCCGACGATAGATGGATCACCTCGTCCGGACTCTCTTCGTCTCCAACAATCGTATGACAAGCAGAGAGGTAAGCAAACTCGGGACTCTCTAAATTGCATTGGATGATTCGTTGGACAGTGAAGTGTCCGTCGTGGAGAGCAAACGCAGACTCGAACGGATCTTTGCGGTTCGGAAGACCATGGCACGCAAAGTGCACCCATTCGTTCTTGCCAAGTTCTTCTGTGACCCGGTCAATGCAGGATTCCGGACCCTCGATACGTGTGAATGTGGCGGGATCAACACACTGACCAACGTTGGTTAGTTCAGCGCCGACGGAAACGAGTTCACTCTCGCCGATGGCCTTCCCTTGACCTATAGCAACGACGCGTGTTGTTTTTGCCGCAGGATGCGATAGATCGTGCCGTCTGGTACGAATGAGGGAAGTAAGGGTGGGGGTGTAAGACGAGATGTAGAGATCAGGGAGATTTTGTTGGCCTGGTCTATACGGACCGGCGGCGTGGAGAGGAAGGGAGAACTCAGCAGTGGGGCACCACCAGATGCGTGATCGAAATGGATGCATCGTCTGAAGGAAGTCAACAATGGGGAAAACAACTTCGTCCCATAATTTCTGCAAGAAGATGGCGAGACCTTTTGTCGGGTTCCTTGACTTTGCATCCACAGTCAAGGCACCGAGCTTCAATAACAATTCTCGAATACATTTCTTTCTGATCGACAACGGGATGTGAACTGGATCCCG
>JBBPUO010000414.1:3858-18039 GCA_038094755.1 Caloboletus firmus | reverse complement strand
ACTGTCCTCAGGC
Source organism: Caloboletus firmus (assembly GCA_038094755.1). NCBI lineage: Eukaryota > Fungi > Basidiomycota > Agaricomycetes > Boletales > Boletaceae > Caloboletus > Caloboletus firmus. Next base: position 18,026 of record JBBPUO010000414.1, on the reverse strand, counting down.
TTGCGATCGCATTCCCCACATGGATGTGCTGTGGCGCAGGTACTGGAGATGGGACCCATGGTTCCAGGTGATTCGATGCAATACATGTAAATATCATTCTACACTGACTATGCGGATGAGTTCATGTCGCCTCACGGCGCTATTCGTAGATGAGTACTTGAGTCCTCATAAACCCGTCCATGATTGAGCTCGCTAGGACTTTTACTCGATGGTCGCTAAGAAGACTCATGAGAAGGTTGGTATTCCAGGATGGTATCTGATTGATTCGAACTATTGCAAGCCTACCGGATGTCAACGAGGGCTCTGTGCATTGCGATGTTGCGTCCCTCCCGCTTTGTTATTTTTCTCGATCGTCACGGGTTCAAGCACTACTCAGTACGAGTGCTTGATCAAGACCTGAGTTGTTTCCCCGTCGTGAACAGGGATTCGCTTGTAGATAATCGAGCACATTGATAGCTACTCGTCCTAGGGATACCATCCAAATCGCCAACTCTCTCTGATCATCGCGCACGAGATGTCGAAAACTGCACAGTCAAATGACCTGAACTGCTCGATTAACAGGCCCATGGAGATGTTTCCCAAAACACGCTACACCACTCTCAACACACTCATCGATCATGGATTCGAGATGCTCCTTCGTTCGCACTTAACATACATGGGACGAGCATCCGTCGCGGCACCACGATGATTCTTTGCCTCGCTTCAAGGTCAACACAATGCACAGGAGCCTAAAACCAGTCATCGACGCCTTCTGACAGAGTGTCGAATGCAGTGAGAAACCTCTTAATCAAGGGCACAGGGCCACCGCAGAGGTAGCCCATTTCTACCACTTTCAGGATGTCGCATGGGCTTTGTGGTATGAGAAGACGTACATCAATGATTGCAGGGAGTATCCATACCTGGCAAGCTTGTCAGTGTGTATTGTCTTGAGGGATGGAAGCATAGTCGCTACACCTCACATCAAATGTTCGCCAGCTTGAGCCAGCCTTTGATGTCAGCATAGAAGGCTGAGGTGCCATGAGGATGTGAACTAGGTCGTCGATCTTGCATGTTCATTGGAATATGAAAATGCGGTGCGTCCAAAGCCTTGGAGAAGAAGGTTTGTGAACGTGACGTGCACTCGATGACACTGGTCTGCATACCTCATTGATATAACCCGCCTCCAAATTCTCAGTGTGGTACTTGAGCGCAACATGTGGCGATCGGGTTTTTCACTCTAGGAAGGGCGAGGTGCAACCCTAGAGGTAAGTCAGTGTGCTAGGAGGGGACAACCTGAGCTGTCGTCGGTTCTGTTTGCTATGTTCGTCAGGTACCCCTCTCTGAGGATTAGCGCCGTGTGTAGCATGTGTATGGACAGGTAAAGGTGCGGTATAGGGTATGCAGTTTCGAGCAGGCTGCGAAAGCTCTCATCAGGGGGCTTGCCCGCTACTCTGACCGCTGCCTTTCCTGGTAGGCCATTTAGGTGAGCTACGAGCCAGTATAGCAATTGAAGGACGTGGGCTAGAACAGTGACTGGCTGGGTGCGCCTAACGAAAGGTTGGTGACGTGGATATGGGTGAAAGTGGGTAGGGAAAAGTCATCTGACAGTTCTCGCTGATAAGCCTCCTCGTATGATTCCACGGATCGGGTTCCTACTTGTTCCTGTGCGCCGGGACTAGCCGCGTCAGTTTGTACGTATTTGTGACACCATGACGAGGACTCCGAGGAACAACTCTGCAAACCCGACTTATATCCTCGCCCTTCATGATGTGGGTATTGCTGCGTCAATTCTGCTAGTTTTTCCCTCCCATGTGCAAAGGATAAACGTGCACTTGTATCTGCACTGCCAAGGACTCGGAAGCAAGCCATTCATACTCTTCAAGTTCGTTCGGGAGCGCTCAAGGAAAGATTCTTCTGGCGATAACCACCATGATAACGTGGCAACACGAGCTGGGACCATTCGCACCTATTAATCCGTCCCAAGATCGTCGTTGTCCCTTTTGAAGCAACTTCAGTCAGTAGTCCCCAACCGATGCGTTTGGCTTCCCACATCCTGATTCGATGTCTGGCCACGAGGCACTGAACATCAGTGCCAATACAGCTAGAGATTGCAAATAAAGGTGAGGAGACGTCCACACAGCAACTACTGCTCTCCTCTCATCACGGACACCCGCATGACTTCAGTACACACAGGCATTGTCCACCAACCACGTGGCAGATCAGTGATCGAATGTCTCCCCCTCGAAGAAGTGAGGGTGAAAGCGTGGGTAGTGGACGGTACGTCGTTGGCAAAGTGCCCTTATCTCTCGAGCTTATCTCGAACACTTATGGCCATCTCATGATGTAGTATCCGCTCGCATAGTCCTCATCCAGACGTTTTACAATCCATCGGATGAACCCACAGGAAGAGCAAAGTATGTTTTCCCACTCCCAGCCAGCGCCGCGGTCTGTGCATTCGAGCTCGAACTGGAAGACGGCTCGGTTATTGTCGGGGAGGCAAAGGAAAAAGAGGAGGCCGCGCTTATGTTCACTCGTGCAGTAGAGCAGGGAAGGACGACAGCGCTCGTTGAAAGGGTGACTGACGATAGTAAGCCCTATTAACCCGATCATAAACCCTGATGTAGATGCATTCTTCGCCACGCAGTATTCACGATCTCACTTGGATCTATTCCAGCCACCACTCGGGCGACGGCGTACTTGACGGTGTGTATCGAATTCGTACTCATTCTGTCTGCATGACCAATGGCCTGCGTGTAGTTTGTAATGGATCTCCTGGATGAAGGCGTGCGAGACCACGTTCGATTGCAGCTTCCAATGTACATTGCTGAGCGATATGGAACGCAACCTGCAGCCTTGCACGATGCCTCCACTGCTCATTCCCGAACCCGGCTTTTTATCAACGTCGACATCCAGATGAGCAATGTTATATATAATATCGATAGTCTTACACATCATATAGAACGCCGACGCTTCAAGGGGCGTTCTGGTCGAAAATCGCAGCGGCGTATGTCTGCAATATGGAAGTCATCAGAATTTTTGACCAGCGACTTTGTAATAACCATACACGCCGAGGGATTAGATGAGCCGAGATGCTTTGCAGAGGTGCTTGGGGCGAGGAGAGATGGGGACGAGGGAGATTCTACCATTGCAATGCAACTGACACTTGTTCCAAAATTTCAAGCCCCAAAGGTCCTTTCGCAAGAATATATTTTCATCATTGATCGATCCGGCAGCATGGCCAACGACCCAATCGAAACAGCCAAGCGAACGTTAAACATGCTACTTCGGCTCCTCCCCAGTTCAGGGACTACATTCAACGTCTTCAGCTTTGGTCAAAAGGTCACAAGCCTATGGCAGAGCAGCCGTGGACTTGATCAAGCGTCCTTGGATGAAGCGGTATGTTTTCCTCTGCCGAAATATCATAATTTGACATCGCGGTTGCAGACGTCACACGTTGCAAGCATGAGCGCCGATTATGGTGGAACAGACATTCCGAACGCTCTTCGCTCGGCATTCAACTCACGGGGGTTTGACCGCCCAGCAGTTGCGTTCTTACTTACCGATGGCCAGGTCCATGTACGTGGAAAAGCTTCTAAACCGTCTTGATCTGAAGATACTTTTCATTCCAGGGGAGTGAGCAGCTGTATCTCTGGGTTTCCAACGCAGTTCAGAATTCGCCACCTCGGGCACCAGTACGACTGTTCGTTCTCGGGATCGGATCTGGAGTATCCTCCGATGTATGCTCCAATCTCGCGCGGATGGGTAGCGGAGAGTATCTCTTTGCACTTGCCGCAGAAGACATTTCTGGAAAATGTGCTCGACTTTTGAATGCCGGACGCTCGAAAAATATAGAACGCATTGATATCGATTGGGAATATGATGCCTCGAATCGTCAAGCTCGTTTTTCCTCACCAACCACGCCGAACCTCCCCGTAGGTCTCCCGGCACTTGCACCTCCGCCGCCTGTACAACAAGCTCCTCATTTCTTGACAAGGATCTTCTCCGGTATCCGTTTTACGGTCTTCGCAATCACCTCGTTTAGGACTGTCCCAACTTCTGTTAGGCTGATTACCAGACTGGAAGGAGTTCCCGAGCCACAGGAGTCAATTGTCGCTGTAGCGAAGGTGAAACCATTCCGTGACACCGACAAGTATTCAGCCGTTCCCATTGTGCATACGCTAGCTGCACGGAAGCTCATCATGGAATTGGATGATCAAGTTGCACCTCTTCCTATTCCAGTTCCAGGCGATGCACTCTTGGTCTCCGAAGATGACCTGCGGAAAGCTGGCATTGTTAGGCTGGGGATAACGTATCAGCTTGCAAGCAAGTATACGTCTTTTGTTGCTGTCCAGAATGGCGATACGCGGATAAGGGATAGGGGACATGGAAGTGGCAGCATGGCGTGGATTAGGTCGAGACTTCGGCAGACCGACTTGGATGTCCATGAGGATAGCTCCACTGAGACCCCCACTTTCCTTGACGGCCTCTTCAATGTCGTGTCCTCCTTCATCGCGTCTGTCTTTGGCTTCCACAGCGGTCCAGTGGCATCGACAAGTACGATGAATACAACTTCCCATTCTCGTTCTCGGAACTATCCGAGGCCCCCGGGTGCTTACGAGTCTGATTCTGGGACGGACAGGGACAACGGAGATCGCGGACGTAGCCAGGCCTCTAGTCCTACACGGAGCATAGCATCCCACTACAGCACCGACACCATCTCCACTCTCAGCTCTCTCGAAGGATCCTCTTGCAGCTCCTGTTGGACACGCTCTCGTTCTCCAAGTCCCCTCCCTCAATTTCCCGACCCAATCGAACGTGCTCCCTCGCCTGAGTTCCTCCAGGACAGGAGTGCTGGAGTTCTAGGGGTGACAAGTGCCCGCCCCAGTACCAGTGGCGGCACAGGGCTACAGGCCCCGATCTCGAAAGATGTGTATAATCTCTTTCTTGAAATGGAGATTGATGGTTCGTTTAAGGCCTCCCCTCTTCTCACTCGACTTGTTGGGGACGCGGTACTGGGCAAGGCAGACGAACTTGGGATCGACAAGAAGGTATGGGTGACCGTCGTTGTCACCGCATACATGAAGACGCGTCTACAAGGCGAGCCGGATTTATTGGAATTGGTGTCGGAGAAGGCGAGGGAGTTCGTAGAGGCACGTGGTGGGCACAACGTGAGACGTTTTGACAAGATGGTCCGAGACGCTGTAAAACTGTTGGCGCCGGTATGATTTAATTGCGATGTTCTAGCTGCCCTTGGTTTTCTTGCGATTGTACTGTACGGTACCCGCCTTTTGATGATGATGATGATAACATGATCTTTTCATTGAATACGGTCTGCCGCAACGGCCGACTCTAATGAACTCCACGGTCGTGGAAATTATGTGTTCGATCGCCGTGACCCCACTAATCTTGGAGTCATCAGATCTCAATCTGGTACGACACCGGTGCTTACTAGAATTCATACATAAAACCCGTCTTACTTAGGTACTGTCTAGTGAGCTAGGGGTAAATATGGCAATTCATCGGTTGGTTAGCAGCCGTCGAGACAAGGCAGCACCGATCTGCGCAGCATTTCTGTTTCCTTGCTCGACAGCCCAGGGCGCTCTTGGCGGATCCCGACAAAAGTAACTCATCACAGAAAGAACCTGATACTCACTTGCTGGCCAATATTCGGTGTGGGAGTAGGTTGAGATTTACCTACACTGGGACCGCTGCATGGAGGGGTCCGCGATCGTCCTACCTAATCCCAGGCTGTCTATCCCGTGGCTAGCACTGCACAGTTATGTGCATCGGAATGTCTAGACCAAGTGCCAACCGCACGCTCAACCGGGCGCACGCTCGGTATTCTGCCAACCACCGTCTTGATCGCCTTGACGAACAAAGACATACCATATGATGCTGGCAAGCACAGTTATCAATGGCAAATTCAGCGAGGTTGATCAGTAACATACATCGGTGCGATCCCGTACAATGAGGCTGGTATGAACGACCGACACCTGTGCATCTTTGTCGGCCAGATCAATGACCAAGGATGTTGGTACTTTTGAGGAGATGCACCGCGGTCTTGATGTTGGTGAATCTGTCAGCGAGAGCCGACGATAAGAGTGAAATGAGGAGAATGAGCCGTTATTTTCATGGAGAGACACCGTACAACGTCCGACTCTCCGAAAATGGTGGAGGTGCGGAGTCCGCCGAGAAACGGCAAAGCTTGAAGTTGCTCTTCCATCATCAATCGGCGGGCCGAACTCACCACTGGTCCTCATCTCATGTGGCAGTTCAAACGTTGATGGGCCGCTCAGACTGGATCATGAAAGCTGTTATTTGCAGGGTGAAACCCCGTGTGCCAGTGTTGGCAAGGGTCGTCTGGTGCCACCACCACTGCTACATTCAACATGACTCGATCACTGATATAGTAACATATAAGGACTCATCCAACCCGCCTGGCCTTTCTACCTACTAACTCACCGAACCTATCTTACCTCTCAACACCACCGAAAACATGGAAGCAATAAGAGCGGTATTCCAAGCAAAACGTGCAGAAGTTTGTGCCCACTCAATGCTTGAGACGTTGTCACGATGTTGACTTTATCCTATAGGGCAATCATGTGCTCGTCACCTTCGTCACCGCTGGCTACCCAAGGTTACAAGACACGGTCGCAATTCTTTTGGCGATGCAGGCCGGTGGCGTGGACATCATTGAAATCGGTATGCCGTTCTCAGATCCCATCGCAGACGGGCACGCCATCCAAGAGACGAACCTGGTAAACACTTTGATGAACACCATTCCCTAGCTCTAACGTGGACGACAGGTCGCTCTCCAAAATGGAGTTGATTATCCACTTATCCTTTCGCAAGTAAAAGAAGCCAGAGACAAAGGTCTAACTGCCCCGGTAATCCTTATGGGTGCGCCCTTTGTCAAATTCTCCGAGGGTCGTGCCGTGTTGATGCAGTGGGTCGTAGGTTACTACAACCCCATTCTTGCATATGGAGAAGACAAGGCTGCGCAGGATGCACGGGATGCGGGTGCAAATGGATTCATATTGGTGGACCTTCCACCCGAAGAAGCTTTTACTTTCCGGGAGAAATGCACGAAAGCTGGGTAAGAGCTCGAGGATTGAGAATTAATCGTATGCACCGCTAACACACCGTCAGCCTTTCCTATATCCCGCTTATAGCCCCTTCAACCTCGCTTACCCGACTTCCATTTCTCGCATCGATCGCCGATACCTTCATCTATGTCGTCTCGCGGGCGAGTAAAATGTTATCTATTTCCGTGAATCTATCTCATAAGAAGCTTGAAGATGGGCACTACAGGTTCATCAGTTCAAGGTATCATGAACACCGAACTCCCAGATATCATTGCTCGGGTGCGCAAACACACCGCTGTGCCTCTCGCGGTCGGTTTCGGGGTTGCAACTCGCGCGCATTTCGAGGCTATTGTCGAAGCTGGAGCGGACGCTGTCGTTATTGGGAGTCGCTTGGTCACTATCATGAAACAGTCTCTTGTCGATCAAGTTCCTCGGGCTGTCGAGAACTTCTGTAAGGAGATCACCCTGAAAGGCCAAAGCAACGCGACCACGATCACTGGCAAGGATGTCTCAAAGCATCATTTCCCTGTCGTCCAAGGAATCAGTAGACCGATTGGATCAACCATTCTCCCTCCACGGTTTGGCCAGTTTGGTGGCCAATATGTTCCAGAGGCCCTCTTTGACTGTCTCATAGAACTCGAGGAAGCACACAATACTACGCTCAATGATCCATATTTCTGGGCAGAGTTCGAGAGTCATTATGGTTATATGAATCGCCCCTCAAAACTTTACTTCGCAGAGAGCCTCACTAAATACGCTGGTGGTGCCCAAATTTGGCTGAAGCGGGAAGATTTGTGAGAATGTACTGCGTGCTTCAAAAACAATGAACTGACTTTCGCGCAGGAACCACACTGGATCACATAAAATCAATAATGCCGTCGGCCAGGTCTGTTGCATCAGCGCTTTTTGGCGAAATTCAAGTTTAATCGCAGCCTTAGGTACTCCTCGCTAAACGACTAGGGAAAACACGCATCATCGCGGAGACGGGTGCTGGACAGCACGGTGTAGCCACTGCTACTGTCTGTGCGCGTTTCGGAATGCAGTGTGTGATCTACATGGGCGCTGAAGATGCTCGTCGACAAGCTCTTAATGTCTTCCGAATGAAAATGCTCGGCGCAACGGTAAGATCATTTAATTCAATTTTCGTTCCGTCTCCTCAGTGCTCAGCTCCAAAGGTCATTCCCGTCGAGTCTGGCTCAAAAACATTGAAAGACGCTGTCAACGAGGCGATGCGTGATTGGGTGACTAACCTTACTTCTACCCACTTCCTTATCGGCTCGTGCTTCGGTCCTCACCCCTTCCCGACCATCGTCCGAGACTACCAGAAAGTCATTGGTCGTGAAATCAAAGCACAGATGAAAGAGGCGACTGGGAATCTTCCGGATATCATCGTTGCGTGCGTCGGCGGTGGTAGCAATGCAATCGGATCTTTCTACGACTTCATTCCAGACGAGAGTGTCCACCTCGTGGGGGTCGAGGCAGGCGGTGAAGGTAAGATGGCATGCCGACTCCGATGTGGATGTATCTTGTTTCTTAATTCCTTCCTAGGTCTTGATGGCGCGCGCCACAGTGCCACTCTTGCTAGGGGAAAACCTGGTGTCCTTCACGGTGTGCGGACCTATATTCTACAGTCACCTGATGGTCAGATCAAGGAGACACACTCGATCAGCGCAGGGCTAGATTATCCTGGCGTCGGACCAGAACACTCGTGGCTGAAAGATAGTGGGCGCGCAGAGTATGTTGTTGCGAGTGATGAAGAAGCTTTGAGGGGATTCCGTCTGTGCACACAACTTGAGGGCATCATCCCAGGTCAGATCTCTACCCTCGCGGGCGAACGTAAAGGCTGACGAACCGCTCCTATGCACAGCACTGGAGTCATCGCATGCGTTGTGGGAGGGGATCAGGCGAGCAAAAACGCTGCCTAAGCAGACTAATCTTGTCATCGTGAGTGTGTACGCATCCCCCCCTTCCGAGGCTTATGCGTCAAAAACCAGTGTCTGTCTGGAAGAGGTGACAAGGATGTGGAACAGATATCGCAACTGTTACCTGGAAAATGGGCTGATCGCCTTGACTGGCACATTTAGGCTTCTTGTAGGCATGTCGTGCGCATAGATTAACTAGATCTTATGTTGTACGAATTGGAATGGAATGGCGTTGGAACAACGTCGAGAATACTGGAGTGAGTGGTATGTCACACGCACGTGATTAGTGTCACACCGAGATGAACGCGACTCAGAATCATGTCGAGTGCGTAACGAGACTTCAACTTTATCTCTTTGCGTTCAACGCTGACAACGGAGCTGACTGGGCAAGATGCAGGCGGGACAAACCCCAGTTTTTGTCATGAGTGCGAGACCGTAGCACTGTTTCTTCTCTCTTGTGCTGATCGGTTCAACTACTAGACACTGCGCCCGAGAGGCAGTCGGGCAGGAAGGCACAGATTTCGAATATCACAGCAGCCAAGGTTTGACACAGAACTGTAACCATTACCCTTTCTTCTCACTCCATGTTTCTCTTCCAATTAGACCATCGCTGATGTGATCCGCACATGTTTGGGGCCCAAGGCCATGCTGAAGATGATCCTAGATCCCATGGGCGGTATCCTGTACGTTCGTCGTCTCCGCGAGTTCTTTTCACGGTCTTCTCACGTTTTCAAGATTGACTAACGACGGTAACGCGATTCTGCGCGAGATCGACGTTGCTCACCCCGCTGCCAAGAACATGATCGAGCTCAGTCGGACTCAGGACGAAGAATGCGGCGATGGCACGACGAGTGTGATCATCCTAGGTATCCCTCAATCTGGTATATCTGTAGAAAATCGCCTGATATCCCTTTAGCGGGCGAAATCCTCGCGCAATCTCTCGCTCAGCTTGAGCGTGACATCCACCCCGTCGTGATCATCTCAGCATATAACAAGGCTCTCAAGGAATCACTAGAAATAATAAAAAAGATCTCTGTCCCCATCAACACGTCTTCCGACGAAGAAATGCTTTCCCTCATCAAAACATCGATCGGAACCAAGTTCATCGCCCGCTGGTCTGACCTCATGTGCAGTCTTGCGCTTCAAGCCGTCCGGACCGTTGCAGCGGACGAAAATGGACACAAAACCGTCGATATCAAACGATATGCACGAGTGGAGAAGATCCCAGGTGGTTCGATCGAGGAATCACGCGTATTGGACGGCATTCTCCTTAACAAGGACATCACTCACCCCAACATGCGCCGGAGAATATTACATCCGCGCATTATATTGTTGGACTGTCCGCTGGAATACAAAAAGGGCGAAAGTCAAACGAACATGGAGTTTTCCAAGGAAAGTGACTGGGCCCGTGCGCAAGAGATCGAGGAAGAACAAGTCATCGCGCAGTGCAAGCGCATACTTGAGTTCAAACCCGATCTTATCATCACCGAAAAGGGTATATCAGGTTGGTCCGCCCTCGCGATATGACAAACTACGCCTCATCCATGGCTCCTTATAGATACGGCTCAGTATGTCTTTGAGCGGGCCAACGTTTCTGCTATTCGACGTGTCCGCAAGTCCGATGACAACCGTATCGCGCTCGCTGTTGGCGCCACCATCGTCAACCGAGTCGAAGATCTTCGGGAATCCGATGTCGGCACTGGGTGCGGACTCTTCCACATTGAAAAAATAGGAGACGAGTGCGTACCTCTCATCCACCAACCATCGTCCATGTGCTTACCATCCCGCTCTATTCTAGATATTTCACCTTCCTGACGGCTTGCACCAACCCCAAAGCGTGTACCATTCTTCTCCGCGGGCCCTCAAAAGATATCCTCAACGAAATAGACCGTAACCTTGCTGACGCCCTCTCCGTTGCACGTAATGTTTACTTCAACCCCATCCTTGCACCCGGCGGTGGCGCGACGGAAATGGCCATCAGCGTCGGACTGCACGCCAAAGCAAGAAGTGTGACGGGCGTCGAGGGCTGGCCATTCAGAGCTGTTGCAGATGCGATGGAGGTCATTCCCCGAACGCTCGTGCAAAACGGCGGGGGGAATGCGATCCGAGTATTGACAGAGCTGAGAGCCAAACACGCGAACGGAGAACACTCATGGGGTGTAAATGGCGAGACGGGCAAGATCGTGGACATGAAGTCGTATGGCTTGTATGAGAGCGCGAGCGTCAAGGTGTGTCGCTATGCGATCGAGCTCTTGTTACCGTTTCTGACAACCGGTTTAGATCCAAATACTCAAGACGGCGGTCGAGGTTCGTGGCTTTCTCTTTGGCCGCTGATTATAGTAGATTAATACATTCATCTTCAGGCAGCCCGCATGTTGCTCCGCGTTGATGACATCGTCCAAGCTACACGCAAAGAGAAGGAGCAACAGGGTCCTCCACCAGAAGAGATGGCTGAATGAAAATTGTCCCAGACACGAACGACGATGTACTTCATAGATGATCCGTCCATGAATATTATAATAACATCGATCCAGCGAGTATCTTCTAAATACAGATGATATGACACACATGTTCCGGTATTTACAGTCTCAGAGGGCCGGGATCAGCACTTTATGAAATTACCAACGATCATACTCGGAATCCCCCACTTGTCCCGCCTGATCGTGAACGAAAAGCAGCAATTGACGAAACCTTCCTCGCTTGGAGCGTCCTCGCCGCCTAGCTTCTTCCGATCCGATGAGATACTATTGATCAACGGTTTGAATCGTAACACGCAAGAAGTGAGCACTGCTTTTTGGGTAGAATCAAACGCGACGTGGCCGTATTTCTGTTGGGATGAGATGCGTGCCCAACGTGTTGTTGATAGTGACATACCTCCCAGTAATTGACGGCGGACTCTTCTGCCATCAGCTCATATATACAAAGACGACCCTACCGACCATCTGAGAAGGGCATTATCATTACGAAAAATGGTGGGCTCACGTCACGCATCATGTACCCGTCGACACCGACTAGCTCAGTGAATTCGCGGTTTCCCTTGTATATCTCGCCTGTTCGACGCCAGAGGCACGCGGGGACACCCATGGCCGAGAACACACGATCGTAATCAAGCAACAGCCGCTCAAAGGCTTCCTCGATAAAAACCAAATCCTGTAGAGAAAACGGTTAGACAGGGGTGATAACGATTGGGATGGCTTTACTAACAATATCCCGGAGAGACTGCGCGACAGCCTATGAAAAGGGGAGGTGAAAGGACAACGCTTGTATTGATCCGCTCTACTTACTCTAAACTTGGGCCGAAGGACAGATAGAGGCTGCAGAATTTGCTGCTTCGATTGTCGCGAAACGCTAAGATCGGTTCGTTGTAAGATGACCCTCGTTGACTATGAAGGAACAGAGACCTACTTGCGGTCCATCCATCTCGAAAGACGGGCGTAACCCTTGACATAGTCGTACGGCTTCAGCAAACCTGCCTCGTACTTGCTTCTAATGACACGGTTCAAACGTTCGTCTCTCGAGCCAGATTCTTGATCCGCTGCGGTCAGAAGGAATTGCTCTGTTTTACTGGCTGATGGGAGAAGCGGGGGTGCAGGCTCCTCTGATGGAGCTGTATGCGGTTCGGCTGTCGTGCCCCTCGATGGTCCGGTGGCCGTTGTTGGTTGAGCAATGTATGTATTGTCTGCCGTCGGGTCAGGGTATGATGGCGCCGACATGAGGGATGGTGTCACGGTTTGAGGCGAAGTAAAGAAGGAACCGTCATCGAGCGTCTCCAAAAAGTCGCTAACGCAAAACTATCAAAAAGGTCGATCCACGAAAGAGGTCCTATACAGATACGTACGTGAGGACAGAGAACTCGTTGCCCAGGGTTTCCGGTTGGTAGAGAAATGTGTTCTGCGATACGTTCATGGACCAAGGGGAATTCGAGGGTTGTTGTAGAGTAGTGTTCCCGTACACTTGCTCTGCGGGGATGTCATTGTAAAGCCACGACAGTGCAATACAGCCTGGACAACGTACGGGGTATCATCCGCAACGTTTCCGCACTATTCGATGATGCCGTCGTATCTTGTTTGTTCTTTGGTGGACGCTGTTCGTCGTGGCATAGATGGCCGATTTCACGTTTGATGCTGGTGGAGACAAATCGGTCATACGAGATGGACAGGACCTGCCGATTGGAGATTTCACGCACCATCGCTGGCAAGGCCGGCCTTCGTCGCACGTCATATGACTGCGACGACAGTAGAGACACGCGTGGTTGACTTTCCGTCTCTTTGTCGTCTTCTTCTTCTTCCCTGCCACATCATCGTCGTTCGATTGATCATGGTCGAGGTCTGGGCGGTTTGCGCTCTGCGATGGCACAGTTGTGTAGGGATGTGTCGGGTAGTTGGTCATTGGCGCGACGAACTTGCTGGTTGAGATGGATAAAGATACCTTTTGAATGTTGTGTGTATAAAAATGAGTGGAGTTTCATATAAGTAGTTCTTGTGATCAGTGCCAGTGATTGCTTCCACCTCAAACAGGTTCTTTTGACAGCGTGTATTTCTGGCGCAAGTCAGAGTCAGACCCCCGACCACCCCATGCATAGCTCGTCTCCGTCGAGCGCACAGCTAAAACGTCGGTCAGGCATGGTCTGTCGGAAAACGAGGTTGCGTAAATGTACCAGCCAGATTAGTATGTCAAATTTACAGCTTCACAGGTCAACATGAAATAAGCGCAGGTGAATGATGATAAGAAGTCAGGTCGCACGACAGAGCAGTGCAAGCCCACGCGGGTATATAGAGAATGTATAATGCAAAAGAGAACACGAAGCTCATTCCGGCCAGTCAGCTTCTAGGCCATGCACCACGCTGCGGGCCTCGAGGCCAGGATTGCTGGTGACCCTTTTTTAAAAGGGCTGGAAACGCTCTACTGGGTGGTTCGGTCCGAAATTGAGGTTCTCTTCAAGCCACTACAGGCGATTAACACGCGCGGGACATACGCTCTCACCTTGACGGGGAACTTGACAGATTCCTTGGGATAGCATTCCTGGGTTTCGTAATCGGTGTAAATCACCGAATCTGGTCAGTATCCGTCGGCCCTGTGTGCGGGGGAGGTCTGGAAAGCTCTTCCGAAGGACTCGACAACTATTCATTCCGTTCAAAACTAAAAAGTCCAGTAATTGTTCAAACTAAAAGTCGCGAATACT
>JBBPUO010000413.1:7507-18056 GCA_038094755.1 Caloboletus firmus | reverse complement strand
CAATAAGGTCTTTAAACAACAAATTCATCATAGTTTGAAACATTGCAGGGAATTCATTAATCTGAAGAATATTGTTACGAACACTATTTTTCTTTTCTTTTATTTTCTTTTTCTCACGATCACGTGACATATCACGTGATTAACCCCTAAGTTAACGGATCACGAGACCAAGTCACGTGACATCTCGATCAGAGTAACGAGGCTGCTGTGCGTCCTTCTCTATCGAATGGCTCTGCTGGGATCTGCTGTGCGATCTCCAGACACGTGTATTTAATCTCCATCGACCCTGAGACCCTGGTGGTTCTTTTCATTTTCTCACGTTCATCTCCGCGTGCTTCTCTTCCATTCTGATACTTCTCAGAAGTCACGCCGTCTACACGTTTTATTAATTACCGTCTATACAATATAGCTACAATCGTAATTACTCTCTCACGGCCTGTTGGTCCGTGCACATGTCGTAGCACTATAAGTAGTTGAATACAGATACCGCAAGAACTTCAGTCAAGTTCTTGTCGGGATTCCCCTACTCTCTCTTGTCTCTAAGTCAGTATCTGGTGGTAACGGCCTAGTCTTTATTAGATTAGGGTCGCCAACAGCTCTACTGCCATTTTTATAGCCAACGATGGCCTGGTGCTTTTATAGCCCACACTTGAACTCAATATCACAACTCAGGGTCAGAGGAATAGAGACCATATGAAGACAGCCAATTGTTATAGTCTTTTTCTTGACTAGGGTGATAACAGTGTTCATGCCAGCCAACACACGGGAATGGGATTTAAAAAGAATGATGGTATACTAGGCACCATGTAGAGTACCAGTTGCCCAACCTCAAGCAATGAGAATGCAAGCACAGAGGCAAGTGGCATGCATGGTAGTGAATAGTGATGATAGGCTGATAGGGTTGAGGGCAAAACAAAGAGTATAGTGGCAGGCTAAAGTAGCCACTCACTGGCAGAGATAGCAAGGAGAGTGAAAAGAAGAGAAGGAAAGATGTCAGGGAGCAAAGTGCTCAGTGACAAAAGGATACATTTGGAATTATGAAAGGAATAAACTTAATATCCCACAAGTAGTGCAAAGTGCACTATATTCATAGAAGAGAAAAGCTATTCCAAACATGAGAAAACCTACTATGAACATGCAAGGTTTATATACTACTAACTATCTCATGCACAGACCAGTATTACTAATGCAGAGAACATTCCAGAAGATTCTGATTAAATAAGATAGCGACTGAGATAAGATAAGATAACAGAAAAGATAACGGAAAAATATCGTAAAGGTAAAAGAAATAAAGGACACCATTTCATAGATGATTTGTGAGTATGTGTACACTGACTAAGTATGCAGTTGTTTCAGTTGGTGTCATCTCGCAGCATTAGCACAAGAGTGTCACTTCAAGCCTATGACAACATGAAAGTAGATGCTAAAGTATTGTCAAAAAAAAAAGTAATGTAAAATGTAAAATGTCCTAAGTATGATATCGGTACAGGATAAGATCATAGTATGTACGAGAGATTCCGCCACCTAACAGATCTCCATGCTAACTTGTTTGGACTAATTTTTTTTACAGCGTTACCGTATTCGTCCGAGGATTTCAAACGCACAGACGTCGCTTGACTGCAGCCAACTTGCACGGTTCGGAAGCAAGAGCAGAAGCTACCGGCCTCTTCTTTACCACGCTTTCCATTTTCATGATTTCCTGCGCCGCCTCCGCAAGCGAGACGGACGATCGCTGCGGCGGAACAGATCCGAAGACCTCTTGCAGGAGAGGAACAGCAATCTTGACTTGGTGTTTCGCAGTACCCCGAGCGCCCTCCAAGGCAGTCAACGATTGGTGTCGTGCACGGTTCTCGCCCACACTACCTGCATCCCTAGGCATGGAAAGCGTAATCTCTAGCGCAGGACGAGGGCCCGTGACCTCTGTGGCAGAGATGACCGCGTCGTACACCCAAACGCCAGTCGACACCGGACCACTAACGGACTTTCTCCGGCCTATACATCTCTTCTTCAACACGCGACTGGTTTCCGGCTTCGGACCCGCCACGGCCGAATGAGATTGCCTCGTCGAACACGGTGGCTTAAACTTGGCCGAAGAACCGAGGACAGGATGGATACTACTCCTCCACCCTCTCTCATTCATGTTCTCCGTGGCGTCCTTAACGACGTTCTGAACGATCTCTGCCAAGGGTTTGAATTGCGACTTGGACATCTCCACCGCGTTCTTGACCTTGTCTGCCCACTCGTCCAGATCGTACAGCTCGTGCAGCATGAGCTTGAACGTGAACGGATAGCGTTCCCCGAGCGGAAAGGTCGGGCTCTCAGGGTCTTCTACCACGTCGACAAGTGAGGTGGGTTCTTCAGCTGTGGGTTTCAAGAAGGGCGCGCTGGCGAGGGTGTGGCGATGTGTCTTGGTCGTGGACACGACTTGGACGCGTCGGGCATGCTCCGAGTTCCGTAGGGCGCGCAGGGAGAGGACCGTGGATAAGTTCTTTAGTACGGGGGCGAACTCTGCGGGAACGCTGGCGATGTCGTCTGCGGAGATGACCTCGCTGCTGTCCTCGGTGGCGTACTGGGTGCGTCGCGTCGCGACGCGGTCAAATAAGTCGAAGAGACGGGCAAACTGTGCCGTCTTGGAATTGGCTTGAGCTACAGAGGTAAATGTCATATTAGTTGATTAAATTATTGACGAAGTGGGAGGAGAGGAGATCGCGACGGGAATAAAAATTAAGGTGCTGATGAGCGTCAGAGGAGGGGATTGCCTCTTGCCACCTGAAGAAAAGTCTGAAGGATGCATGACATCCTTATATCACCATTGTCTTGTGGTCTGTTGTCACCGGCCGTCACGGATCTGTGGACTGTTGACGCTTCCGAATCGAGGTGTAGTCGTGATTGCGGCCGGGTCGCTCATTAGCTCACGATTAACGTTCCATTGTTCCTCCACATCAATGTCCACTGGCACCTTTAAATAAGCGCTTGACCCGCCACAATGGCAAGAATATGCTTCTGTACTTCCGATGGCGCGCATTTCTCAAGTCGACTCCACATCTGTGGCTGACCTGACAACACCATAAACGTCAAACTATTGCAGTTCATTATCATACATCGCAAAGTACAAGCGTAGAAGAAATTGGCCCATAGCAAGGTAAGTGGGCAAGGATCAAAGACAACAAGAACCCGACGAGCTACTGACCTCCGCGGACAATGCTTGTGTGGGCAACGCCAACTAGTCCCAGGGTCGTCTTCTCACTCGTACTCTCCCACCACTACGAAGTACGTACGTCTTGGTCGCCCTCTGCCAGTCCCCAATCCTCCTTTCGTCGTCGGAGAGGAGCTTTTGTGCAAAAAACGAGCTCCAGCTTATTGTTCTTAGGGACTTGAGCTTCTGAGCGAGCGCCAAGCTTGCTTCGAGTTCGCGTGTACGCACATCAGGAGCAGAGACCATGATCGAGCAAATCGGACACAGTTCGGGGCCGTGGGGAAAGGGTGGTACCTCGTCAAATGTTATACTCGCCTCGGCTTTCGAATCATCAAGGTCGTCTTCCTCGTCTTCCGTGTAGGACACATGTTCGAGGAGTGCGGTACTCGGGGATTCTGATTGACTAAGGACCGTTCCCGTGTGTGCCAAGCTGCGATGCTGACCGATGGCAGTACGAAGGACACGTGAATATGCTCTTGGGCTATCGTAGTGGTCGATATGGTTTTCAAGCATATCTTCATCTGAGAGAAATATTCCCAGGTGAAGATCGGTCAACTTGGTGAGTGCTTTCAGTGCTTTTGCGAATGCGTTCTACAAGAGTGTTTGGTAATCAAGGAATAGCGGGCTGGGAAACGTACTGTTAATGATGCCACCGTTGGAAAACTGTTAGGTATAGGAGAGTGGACGACGGCTGAGGAGCTATCTTCGAAGCAGGCCCAACAACAAGACACGTCGAGGTGCTCGGAACAACTGAGGTGAAGGGTGATTAATCCCGGAAAAGCCCCAGAAACCATGTTCAAGAGCAAGACATCAATGCGCCATAACTCCGTAAGAGTGAGCGAGGTAAGGTGGGCCATCGGTGAGTTTGTCAAAGGGGTGACGAATATTTGCTTCGAGCGAGTCTTCTGTGTTGACCTTACTTCTGCTGCGAAAGAAATACAGAGGGTCCTCAAACTCCCCATAAGACTTGGTCTCCAAGGTGCCTTTGCAAGATCACCGGATTGTGCTGTCAAGTGCCTGGGTGAAACAGGCTAAAAGTGGTTATCCGCAGCATACATGCGCTCTGCTTACTTTACCCAGTGAAATCCCGCGCGTTCCCACGTAGGATTACGCGAGAGCATGGATGTATGCACCTTCGAGAGAGAAATGAGCTGTCTTGCGGACTGTATATTCAAAGAGGTCATGTATCTCCGCAGGGTTATCATCCGAAACTGAGAGCTAGCCTCCGACAAGGCCCGGAGAGCACGGAACGAACGATATCGCTGATGGAAAAGCTCTATTATGTATTCGATTAGCTCCAGGGGAAGAGTGCGTCGTTTCGCAGCCACCAAATTGAAGTCGTCAACGGAACATTCCGCCAGGGGTGGGGAAGTGAACCTGTGCGAACTCGGAGAACAAGGAAAAAAATCAAAGATGTTCGAGTCGTCTGAGCAGAGGAGGTCCGACGAGCCGATTTCACGTTGCGACATGGTGATCGGCGAGAGGGAAGTGCGTCGAGGGTCATACTCGCGCCGACTGGATCTTATAACCCACCGATCACGTGTTTCAGAAATCCTGTATCACGTGACTTGTATGCATTGATTAACGCTACAATTTACAAAGTGCATGCAGAGGCTTTCACTATCGCCGACAAACGGATGAGTGGCTCAGAACCGCGCAAATCCTCAGGCCAAGATGCGGACACGAAGTCCAAACGACTGAGCCCATTACACGCCCTGCAACTCCGCGCGTTCCTCAACGCTACAGAGGACGTCGAGGTGGACCCCGACACCATCGAGGACTTGTTGGAGGGACTTAGCGAGGATATCTGCACCGAGATGACTGAGCTTGACAGTGATGCGGAGAGCTCAGACACAGAGGATCTTTCTCTCCTTGTACAAGAGCAAAGCACATCTGCAGTAGTTGGCGTCACAGACCTCGAGGATGGTGACATTGACCCTTCTGAGATCCGCGCCTTGGAAGAGGAAGGTGGGTAGGTGTGATAATTCATGGACCGAGATATCCTCTCTTTCGCCTTCACGCTTTTCGGGGTGACATGTAATACTCATAGCCGTGTTCAGCTATACAGGCTTGGACCAAGGACGAAATCCGAAGAATGATGCACCATCTCAAGGAACGCGGTAAGTGCTTTATCCAGCCACATAACGGCGTAGTAATTCATCGTGCCCAGGAATGAGTTCATTCATTCGAGAATATGTCCTCGTGCAAAGCATACCTGTTATCAAACTACTGTTTGCATTTGGTATTAGTCTAGTATGCGTCACTTCTCCTCCTTTTCCTCCGTATCTTTACTTCAACATTCCACATAGTGCCCAGAACTTAGAAAGAAGTGTCCAAAGACACTATTGTATTTCCTTAGAGTGGCGATATCAAGAGAGTGAGTCGAATGCCGACGTGTTCGCAAGGCTTTTGGACTGAGCTCGGCCTGTTAGACTGCATCTAAGAGAAAAACTTTCACAATATAACACGATATCTGACGCGGTCTCTCTCATAGCTAACTCAAAACATATCATGGTACTGACTGGTGCAGGTATTAGTACGCGACTCCTCTTTTGAATAACGTACATACTTCCTGATGATCTTTAGGTGTCTCTTGTGGTATCCCGGACTTCAGGTCCCGCAACGGCCTTTATGCGACACTGAAGGAAAAGGGCCAGTATGACTTGGACGACCCCCAGCAAATGTTCGTTGTTTGTTCTTCATGGTCGAACTGATCCTTGTAACGTCTCCCAGGTTTGATATACACTATTTCAAACAAAACCCCACAGGTGAAACTGCTGTGTCTCCCTTGGGCCGTTCTAACAATCTTCCCATCAAATCGCCCTACTCATTTAGTATTCTAGTGAGCGGGCTTCTTTTATCTGAGTATCCAAGGGACGGTGACTAATGCTTCCCGCAAAGCTCCTTCGCAAGGTACGATCTGCCCTCGATACCAGGAAACGCCAACATCCTGACAACAATGTTCAAGTCAAATATATCCCTCTAATTTCATACCTTCCCCTTGTCACCGATTCATCAAACTCCTAGAAGACAAAAAAAAGGTACTCTTTTCACTAAATGTCACACCTATGGTCACGAACAAGTTTTATGCCTGGGCCGTCGTAGCTCCTTCGGGTATGTATATCACGTATTCGGCCTAGTTTACACCTAACGGTGAGCGACCGATCCAACTGCACACAGAATTACACACAGAACATCGACACGCTCGAGTCCATCGCGGGCATCACGCGCGTCTTGCAATGTCACGGCTCTTTCAAGACGGCTACATGTCTCCAATGCCGAATCAAGGTTCCGGGCATCGAAATTGAGCGTGAAATCCTCGATCAGCGTGTCCCGTACTGCAAAGCATGCTTAGAAGCCCACAAGACTGCGGAAGCACAAAAGAGCAAATCTGCAAAGAAGAAGGGAAAAAAGAGACACGAATGGGACGACGATAGCGATGAGAGCGACGATCTACCCGTAGGCGTGATGAAGGTATCCTTTTGTATGCTGTCGGGGAAGAAGCGCCCTTACATCCGTCTTTGATCCTTGTAGCCTGATATCACATTCTTCGGAGAGAAACTTACGGACGACTTTGATCAAGCACTGTTGGATGACCGAGACAAAGTTGATCTCTTATTGGTTATCGGCACATCGCTCAAAGTTTCCCCCGTGTCCGAGATCCTATGTACGTTCGACTCTATCAAGTCCTCCCAATCTGCTGACGCGTCCTGACATAGCTCATTTACCACATTCCGTACCGCAGGTCAGTGAATAGCCCAAGGGAGTCGCTGACATACGAAGGATCATTCTTTGTGTTAGATCCTCATCAACAAGACACCGATAAGGCACATTAACCCTGATGTACGTTATTCCGTCACTAAAGAACTTAACTCGACAACGTTTCAGATCGTTCTCCTTGGTGACGCGGACGAGATCGTGCACCATTTATGCGAGCAGCTGCAATGGGATCTCCCGCCACCTCCAGGTTCCAAAGGTGGACTTAAAGTACCACGGTCTCTGACGAACGGGAAGAGAACGTCTAGCGAAATGATTGGACGGGCAGAGCCCACGAGGGTCCCAGGAAGGTAACGTGGTTTTGTGCCAGAGACTTTGATGCTACTGACCTAGATGCAGCCACGTCTGGCTGTTCAATGGCGCAGAAGGGGGTAAATGGGTGGAAGATATAAAGGAGAGATGCGCCGACGCCATAAACGGGGCCGCCGTCCAGTCAAAGAGCCATCCAGAGCCCGAAGTAAAGAAAGCGCGAGTCAGTTAACACTAGCGTGGGGAATGTGATTGACATTGCAGTACACCTCGTGAACGATTTGTTCTGACATTATACACCTGCGCGAGTCAGAAAAAAGCGACTCAGCAGGCTACGGGTCCATATGACATGTTAGGGGGTAAGTAAGGTGGTATTATCGACCGTTTCCCTCGAAAAGAACCTCCCCGTTCCCCTGCACGGGTATAGTAATCTTTCCTAATGAACTTCGACTTTGTTTTGCGGAATGGCATCCGTTCATTTCCGACACGCCAACGAAATCAGGTAAATGTGAAGAGGTGCCATTGGGATGGTGTGTTCCCAAGGAAGACATGTAGAACTCCTCGTTGTCATCTTCCTCTTCCTCGAACGCTGGATCATAACCAGCAGGCACAGAAGAATATAAACGCCAATTCCGAATCGCGTTGAGCGTGCCCCTGCGCAGATGTGTCGCATACGAGTACAGCAGGAGCGCGAAGTATATCTGTACATGGCAAGATTTGGCCAACATCAACGAACAAAAACCATATGCATCTCACCTTTGCAAGCCAAGACAGGACGATCACCGTGGCCGCGACGCCCTTTTCTTCGTCCCAAAGGACATTGGCTGCCGCAGCCAGCTGCGCCTCGGTCATTGTCTGATTCACCCCAGCACCGAGTCGAATCGCCTCTTGCGCAACTGAATTGGCCACCCGTCGACCGTCATGGGGCGTATACACCCACCACACAACGGCGAAGAAGAGCGTCCAGGCCGTGGAAACCATGTGATCGACGAAAAAGAGATGTGCGAAATAGAGCGTCTGTTTGGCATTTTCCTTTTTTTTTGGTTCGAAAAAGGAGGGAGAAAGAAAAGGTATAAAAGGCAAAACGGAATTTGAATCACACGGACGAAGACGGTATAGGTGGTAAAGCCGGGAGGACTGACCTCCTTGACTGCCTTGAGTCCCCATGCGAGTGCGACCAAACCGAGGAGGGAATACAGGTACAGGGTTAACTGCGCAAACGACCCTCCGGCGCCCATTAAAACTGAAATGAGACCGTAGACGCCTGCGGCCTTGTTAAAGAGCTAACGACGGTTTTGAGCGTTTGGACGTGTGTCGTCCCCTTTTCGGGGAGGAGAAACGCAACTTACTGCGAACAGTAGCGCGATCGTGACGCCGGTCTTGAGGTCCAGGACACCGAGAAAGGTTGAGATGGGCCAAAGCCGCCATTCAGGACGCAGCATCAATTTCATATGCAGTCATGTACCAAAAGGAATGAGTGAAAGAAGGATCCGGCCGCAGTCGGATAGCGGGAGCTTGGAGTGGCACAACCAATGCTGACCAAGCAAATAGAGGCTTTGTGGAGGCGGTGAAAGCTTGATCACGAACCGGGCTGAGAGGTCTATCGTGTGGAATACCGTCCGAGTAAGTACACGAATATTCAGATCTAAATATATAGATACCAGCATCAAGGACCGTGCCAGTAAACGAATCAATAACTCAGGCAACTACTCTAAAGAGTTTTTGGATCCGAGTACTACTGTCTCGTGATGCAGGATTCCCTTCGTGGTCAACCAACAACGCAACCTCTAGCACAAGACAGCCCAGAAAGCTCCTCGTCCCCGGCACACAAAGATACCCAATCGTGGAGGTTTCCGCCAGACGCGCCGTCGAGAACCCAGAGATACGTGGCTATTTCATCGTCACCGTGTCTGTCCATCCATGGCTTCTGCATGAGGAATGCCATTTCCCTCCCTCGGGGCGCTACTGGCCCTTCATCTCTTCTCCAGGAAAACCTATTCCACCTCACTCACTACGCCGACTCACGCCAAACTTCCATTGCGCGGTATCATCAACTCGATAATCTAGCATGTATGTAGCATACATCGTTGCACTCTGGCATTCACCACCGTAAGTACTTTTCGACACATTGTCTCCGATCCTTTGCCATGCGGCTCTGAAGGTTCCATGACCAGAGTGAGGGTTACGGCCCTGCGATTTACACCCTCGAAAGGTACGTCGTGGATGACTTGCGTCCCACCCTTGGAAATACGACACGGTCTAGCAGATAGTCCACCTAATGGAGATGTGTGGAGTGAACTAAATGATCTCCTGTGGACTGTTAGCTGCAGAGTGCGCTCGAGTGGACAGAGGTTGGACAGGTTGTCTATATGAAAGAGAATCTCAGAGGTCGTCACAGGAAGTTTTTAGTTGGTTGCAGATTTCTATCGCTTGCTCGGAGAGTACGCTAGTGTCTTGCAAATACCTCTCTGATTTGGCCCTACTATGCAGGCAATGACTCGTCTACAAATATTTCGTTGGTTGGACATTACGGCAAGTCAACTATCACGGTTGCAATTCGCCGCACTGACTCCTCAAGGCCTCAAGTACAGGCGACACTCTCGCGTTTAAATAGCTGTGACCATGCACGATTTGATTTTGACATCTGAGTCCTTTGACGCGCTTCACGATGGCGCCTGGGCCTGACAGGCGCAAATCTGTGATGGTGCATGAGCCAAGTCCGACTAGTTCAATCATCAACCACGGGGATGCAACCTCTAGCACCTCCGAGTCGGGGTAAGTGATTCGTATGTCGTTTTTGTCCATCCCTTCAGTTATTGCAGGCATCCCTGGAGGAACCCGCCAGCTCCAATATCAGTCTCAGCTGCCGGTGATCCCCAAGTTAATCCGTATTCTCGGCTCAGAAACCTTCTCGGCTCCACAACCCGCCGCCCAGGCAATCCCAACGTATCCCAGATCATCCTGGCAAAGGATCCCGACGAGTACAACCATGTCATTGGCTCCCGTGCGCGGAAGCGCCAAAAACTTGATATTAGTATTCCCTCAGCCGCATTATTTAACGGCGCATCGACATCGTGTACTGGGGGGGCCGCTCCCCGTAGCGACGTCTCTGAAACCGACATTCAATTGATCGAACTGCCTCGCGCGGCCAACAATCACAATCGCAGTAATCTTGTCCCAAACGACATCGATCTCGGAGCTAGCTCTGACGACCTCGACGAATGTGCCCTTCGTCCAGCCAAATCGCCGTCTCCGGATCCAATATACATGCTACCTTCGAAACTCCATCGTCTCATCCAAATTCACCCCGCAGAGTACAGCGTATCT
>JBBPUO010000411.1:0-18129 GCA_038094755.1 Caloboletus firmus | reverse complement strand
TGAGAAAAAGAAAAGAAAAGAAAAGAAAAATAGTATCCGTAACATTACCCCCCTTCTATGGGTCGACTTCCAGGCGATCCCAATGAATACCTGAAGTAGAGGTAAGGTTTTCATATGGTTTAAATAAAGAATCAAAGTCCGTTTGCATCATCCTCAACTTTCATGGTGCGTTGGGATGTTTTAAATAAAAGTCCGAAATGGCTTCTTTAGCCGACTTCAAGTGTCCAGCGGGTTCCCAGGTACGATCTTCGTCTGAGTAACCCTTCCAGTGGATTAAATATTCAATGTTACCTCGTTTCAAACGAGAATCAACAACATAGTCGACTTCGTACTCCTCATTGCCTTCCTCCGTCAATACCACTGGTCCCGGTTTATCTGCCCGTTGGCCCGGCAACCTTTCTTTGTATGGCTTGACCCTGGAAACGTTGACGACAGGGTGAATAGACATAGAATGTGGGAGTTTCAACTCGACTGCGTTCATTCCAATAAGTTTAATGATTTCGTATGGACCCAGCCATCTTTCCGTAAGTTTCGCTGATTGCTGTGTCTGCCGCAAATTCAAATTCGCAGTTGACAACCAGACCTTTTGTCCAACTTCATAAGTTACGTCTGAGTGGTGCTTATCCGCTTGTTTCTTCATGGACTCCTGAGCCTTCTCTAAGTTTTCCCGAGCCTCCTTCAAGACTTGCTCGAAATCCTTGGCAAATGTCGTAGCTGCCGGAGCTTTAGCGGCCGTGGGTTCAATTCCCATGCGTGGAGCGTACGACCGTGTGAGAGTAAACGGGGACTTGCCCGTTGCCGAATGCATTCGGTTGTTATAATTAAACTGCGCGAGACTTAGCCAATCGCTCCAGCGATTTTGTTCTTTGGTGCAGAAGAGTCTTAAATATTGTTAAAGGTCGCGGTTGACCCTTTCCGTTTGTCCGTCCGTTTGCAGGTGGAAAGTGGTTGACATCCGCAATTCTATCTTCAACATCTTTCCCAGGTCTTTCATAACTTGAGCGGCGAACTGGGGGCCGTGATCCAAAAGAATGGAATTTGGAAGACCATAATGCTTCCAAACGTGGTCTTGGTAGAGCTTTGCCGTGCCGAGAGACGTAATAGTTTTAGTCGTGGGTATAAATACAACTTCTTTTGAGAATCGATCAACGACCACTAGGATCGTGTCGAATCCATCAGAGATTGGCAGATCTGTGATAAAATCCGCGGAGACATCCTGCCATGGGCCTTCCGGGATAGGGTTTGGTTTTAATAAGCCGCCAGGCTGCGTGTTGGTCAGCTTCATCTGAGCGCATCGTTCGCATCGGGAACAATAGTTTTTAATCTGGGCGTGAATGCCATCCCAGAGGTAATATCTGGAAACCAGTTCCAGCGTCTTCTCTGCTCCACCATGTCCTGCTAGCGTGGAGTCGTGATACAAAGAAATAATATCCTGACGGAGGCGTTCCTCCTCAGGCACGTAGATTTTTCCGTTTATCGTAATGAGGCCGGTTTCGTCTACCGTGTACCTCGTCAAGTCACCTTCTAGGCTGCCACGTATTTGAGCGTTCCTGACATGTTCAAGAGTCTTTTCTTCTTCTCCCTTCACTCGGGTAACTTCTGTGCGCTGCACACGTTCTTCAGGGATAAGCACGATGTCTTGATTATCTTTCTCAATGCCGATAGCGTGGTCTTCTCTTCGGCTGAGAGCGTCTGCCTTTCCCATAGAAGTTCCCGGTTTCCGTACCAGGAGATAGTCGAATCTAGATAAATATTGTGCCCATCATGCCTGACGTCTATTCAGGTTTTGGGACTTCATAAAATACTGGAGGTTTGCGTGGTCAGTCCAGACCTCAAACTGGAACTTGGCACCTTCTAGGTGATGTCGCCATTGTTCTAACGCCATAATGATGGCTAGCATTTCCTTATCGGCGATAGGATAATTACGTTGTTCCGGTGACATGCTGTGAGAAGAAAAGGCCACCGGATGCTGTTACGCTTGGCCCGGGTAGGGACGAGCGTAGACTCAAAACAAGGAGGAGTTCTACTACGAGGACGTGTAGCAGCAACTCAACTAGGACGGCCAACTATGACCACTACGTGAGGAGCAACCCTAAGATTGCGACGGGGACGGCGGCCGGTGTCGCGGTTGACGAAGGGATGGCATAGCCTTGAAGTGGTTGTCCTGCGGGACGTTCTTCCAAGGCTTGGATGGCGGAAGCCGGGTCGTCTCCTCTTGACGAGTGGAGACGACTGGCGAATATGACTGGCAACGACTGAGGATCAGAGGGACGAAGAGGTGGTCAAATACTAGGTGGATATTGAGTAGGTCTAACGTGAGGTACAAGTTAGACTACCCGGAGGGTTATATACTAGTGGTACACGAGATGACTAAGTAAATGGGGAACCCTGGGTATAGGGTTCGCGGGGGAATTAAGAAGAAGTGTCAAGATGAAACGCAGTTCGCGGGAGAACTAAGAAGAAGTGTCAAGATGAAACGTAAGGAAACCCTGGGTGGAGGGTTCGCGGGAGAACTAAGAAGAAATGTAAGGAAACCCCGGGTGGAGGGTTCGCGGGAGAACTAAGAAGAAATGTCAAGATGAAACGTAAGGAAACCCTGGGTGGAGGGTTCGCGGGAGAACTAAGACGAAATGTCAAAGTGAAACATAAGGAAACCCTGGGTGGAGGGTTCGCGGGAGAACTAAGAAGAAGTGTCAGAGTGAAACGTAAGGAAACCCCGGGTGGAGGGTTCGTGGGAGAACTAAGAAGAAATGTCAAAGTGAAACGTGAGGAGACCCTGGGTGTAGGGTTCGTGGGAGAAGTAAGAAGAAGTGTCAAAGTGAAACGCGGAAGAACAAGGGTCAAATGAAAAGGGGAGACAAGGGATCAAATGGAAGTAATGTCAAGGTGAAACGTGGGGAAGAAGGAAAGAAGAAGATCCAGGATGGATCCGAGTCGCCGACGGGCAAACGGTGTTGGACAATAGGCAAGGGGTCAAGGATAGGGTCGGTGCCTAATGTGAGACTGTGAAGTCCAAGTAAAGGAGCCGAGGGTCGGGAGATACCCGAAGGTCTAGGGTATGACGGGGATCGAGGATCAACGGATGACACAGAGAGGGCCATGGGACAAGGTGCTGGTACTGCCGGAAGGGCGCGTCTGACAAGATGGGGTGTAGGTCGGGGAAGCACGACTGTCGGTTGATATGGCGCGGTTGTGGACATCGGTACGACGCGGGTCACTGTGAGCGTAATGGCTGGTATGTCAATAGTACCGGTCTGAGAACACGAGTATCGGAATGGTACCGGTCCGGGAGTACGGGTGTCAAGGATGTGGGTCCCGAGGTACGAGTGTCGAGGTGATACCGGTGGGTGTCAAGGATGTGGGTCCCGAGGTACGAGTGTCGAGGTGATACCGGTCTGAGAGTCAAGGGTGTCGGTTCAGAGGTACGAGTGTCGGGATGACATGAGCGTTAACGGTATGAGGTGTCAACAGTGGTTGCGAGTGAAGAAAAGAAAAGAGTAATCCCCCAGACGTAGGGACAAGTTATAACAGATGCCATTTTCCTTGTTTTTCAATAGATAACACGGTGCCCGTTGCGTAATCGGAAGCATCGCATTCTACCCTGAATTTGCAGTCGTTATCGGGGTAGGCGAGTACCGGAGCCGTGGTAAAACTTTTCTTAAGCATGTCAAACACGTGTTGTTCTCGTTGCGTCCAGCGCCATGCGTAATCCTTCTTCGTCAAGTCGTTCAGTGGTCTAGCCACCTGCGCGTAATCCTTGATGAAGCAGCGATAGAAATTAGCCAACCCCTGGAAGCTTCTTACTCCCTTAACATTGGTGGGCGTAGGCCATTCCGTAATAGCTTTTACTTTGGAAGGATCCATCTTGATACCTTCTGAGGAGACAATCATTCCAAGGAAGTCAACTTCCTTGACTGAAAAGTTACATTTCTCGGGTTTAATAAATAGATCGTTTTCTTCAAGCCTGCGAAGTACTTCCATGACGATCTTGTCATGTTCTTCCTGATTGTCCGTTTTCGTGAAGACAAGAATATCGTCAATATATACAACCACTACTCCCTGCATGTTGCCAAAAATGTCGTTCATCATGTTTTGAAACGTGGTGGGGGAGTTACATAAGCCAAAGAACATTATGAGGGGTTCGAAGGAGCCTCGATGACATGTGAATGCGGCTTTCCATTCATCTCCTTCTTTCATTTGTATGTTGTTATAACCCCAACATAAGTCCATCTTTGTAAATAATTTAGATCCCTTTAATCGATCGACGAGTTGGGAAATAAGGGGGAGTGGATAATTATTTTTGACAGTCCACTCGTTTAGATAACGGTAGTCCTGTACCATACACTTCTTTCCATCTTTCTTTGGAACAAAGAATACAGGCGACGTTTGAGAGGACTTAGAGGGTCGAATATAGCCCTTTCGTAGTTGTTCATCGATGAAGGCATCTACTTCCAAATGTTCAGTCTCCGATAAGGGATAGATCTTACCCTTTTGTGGTTGGAATCCTTCTTTCGTATCGATCCTGTGGTCCCAAGCCTTTCTTTCAGGCATTCGTTCCGAAGTCTGCTTCGAGAAGACTTTTAAATACTTATGGTATTGTCGAGGTACCATTTCCTCAACGGTCTTTTCTTTAGGTTTAGGAGTTTCAATCTCCTGCTTCTTGATGCGTGCATAAACGAATGGCATCTCGTTTAACTCCTTCTCTTCTAGAGTTCGGAGGAAAACGGGTCGGTCGGATAATAGATAACAGGTGCAAGGGCAACGTGTGAGCTTGACAGCGCCTGTCTGCCAATTAATCTCGGGGTTATGCTTCGAAAGCCACGTGTAACCCAAAATAAGAGGAGTTTTGCCGAGATCGGTAACTTCGGCAGTGATTTTCTCACGATGACCTTCGTAGTCGATGATTAATTCCGCGGTGTGCGTGATATTACCAGCGGAGTTCTTAGTTCCATCCACGTTGAACACGGGTATGGACGTCGCCAACTTGGTCAAAGGGAATTTCTTTTCTTGTGCCCAGACTCGGTCGATGAAGACGCCGTTTGCGCCAGAGTCTAATAGGGCCTTTGCTTTATGCATGTTATACTTGGAGGTCGAAGCGGAGACCTTAATGTCCAAGTTGATCTCTTGACGTGGACGAAGAGATCTGATGACGATTCGTTCCGGGGTTTCATAGATAGAGGAAGATGACGTAATATTTTTTTCTTTTTTATAATCGGAATTAAGCACAGGTATACACCTGCCGAGCTGAGAAGTCTCAGACCCCGATTCGTTTTCTATAGATAAGGAAGATAAGGTGGGAGAGATAGTCCTATCCTGGGTGTTGAAGAACTCGTGTTCCTCTTCACCATATTCGACGCTAAGTACAGTAAAAGAATTGTTTGTATTAAGGTCCGTGGCCATGTGATTACCCGGATTGATCACGCGGCTTTTCCTTTTCCCTTCTTTTCAGCCTCAAGAACGTCTGCAAAATAGGCCTTCATGGCCTCAAAGTTGTTGCCGTACATTTGACGTACAGCGCGTCCTTTCTTTTCTGACTCGGATTCTTCTTCCGAATCATTACCTTCTTCGCCAGACTGGGTCTGACGGACCTTGCGGAACTTTGAACAACTGCGGGAGTGTCCTCCTCCCAAGAAGTGGCATTCAGGGCACTGTTTCTTCGGCTTTTTACAGTCCCTTGCCATGTGGGGACCTCTGCAGTTAAAGCATCATCCCTTTTTCACTTCTCCGATTTCCATCGGCTCTCCTCGGCCTCCGTACGTCTTGGCGGCTCCTTCTCGGGAAGAGCCAGATTGTCCCTGATTACGCGCATTATTATTCCAGACGCGCCCCTGGTTGCTGTTCCTGAGAGCGAATGCTTCAATCAGGTTTCCTTGTTCTCGGATCATTTTGACATAGTCCGAGATGTTTGTTTGCCGATGGTTATTGAAGAATATCTGCTCCATTACGTCGCGGCGGATGTTCTTTTCGAGAAGGTAACACCCGAAGGCATCACCTGCATTGGCTTCCTCGTAAATGGCCAGCCATTCGGTAAGGAAGGATTTGGTTCGGCGGTTTCCTTGTTCGAAGCGTTGAAGCTTCTGCCGAGCCATGTCTTCTCCATTTCCTGTACGGAACCTGTCCGTAATCATCTTCTCAACTGCATTTGTGTCCGGCCAGCCGTGCCGGGATCCTTTCATCAGTTCACGTAATTTGACGCGTGCCCACATAGCCGCGCCGTTCTTATCTTGGCCATCCTTGACGCCGAGTCGCATAAAGACAGCGATGGTTTTCTCCTTATTCGTCGGAAAACCTTCTTCATTGATGATGAGGTAAAGGGACATCTTAGTCCACCAGTCCTCGAACTTGTTATATGACCCATCATACATTCCCGGGTCAGGGACGACTTCCACTTTCTTTGTCACCTTTGTTTCAGAGGCGACGGCGGGACTTTCTCTTAGAGCTCTTAGCTCTGCTTGAAGTGAGACGATGATGGTCTCGAGTTGATCGATTCTTTGGTCCTCCATGGCTTAGGATCGTAGGAAGACGGGAGGGTTTACGTAGGAGATGTCGGGGATGGAGAGAACAAATATATCGTGAGGGAGGATTCTTCTTGTTTAGGTCTGTTGACCAATTTCTTAGGAAGTCGTCAAAAAGGGACCCGTTGGCCCAAGGGATGATTTCGGAGTTGATAAACTCGATGAGCTTCTTGGTTACTTCTACCGATCTGGCTCGCATATGATCGTTGCTGAAAATAAAACTTGCTCTGGGAGGACAAACTCACTCCACCAGAGGAAACGTTCAGGTCAATAACCTTCCTGACACGTGGATCTTCTTGAGCACACCCCCACAGTGGGAAGAGAGGGCTAATGCTCTTGCGGACGTCACAGGTAATCCGCGAACCTGCCTCGTGTAGCGTCGACGAGGATACGGACCGTTAGGCACTCAACGGACAACGGGGGCTAGTGCACTATGCCCGGTAGCAACTTTATCCTTATTTAGACGGTGGACGACCGTATAGACGAATATTTCCCTGGTATTCTACCAGCTCAGTTCTGTCCTGAGGGGGACTGGCTTAGAAACGTAGAGATGATGATGAATGAGGTGGATAACGGGGTAGCGAGAATAGTCAAGTTCTAATGTTGGCGACCCTAATCTAATAAAGACTAGGCTGTTACCACCAGATACTGACTTAGAGGCAAGAAAGAGTAGGGGAATCCCGACAAGAACTTGACTGAAGTTCTTGCGGTGTTTGCATTCAACTACTTATACTACTGACACATGTGCACGGACCAACAGGCCGTGAGAGAGTAATTACAAGTATAGCTATAGTGTATCGACGGTAATTAAATAAACGTGTAGACAGCGTGACTTCTGAGAAGCATCAGAATGGAAGAGAAGCATGCGGAGATGATCGTGAGAATAAGAACCACCAGGGTCTCAGGGTCGACGGAGATTAAATACACGTGTCCGGAGATCGCACAGCAGATCCCAGCAGAGCCATTCGATAGAGAAGGGCGCACAGCAGCCTCGTTACTCTAATCGAGATGTCACATGACTTTGGTCTCGTGATCCATTAACTTAGGGGTTAACCACGTGATACGTCACGTGATCGTGAGAAAAATAAAATAAAAGAAAAGAAAAATAGTATCCGTAACAGTCAGCAAGGTCCAGGAGCCAATGAGCTTGGCAATGGTTGAGTGTTTGGGCAGAGCAGAAGTAAGTGAGGTTTCTGTGGTCAGTGAAAACTTGAACAGGGTGGGTGGTGCCATGGAGGTATTGTTGCCAAGTTTTCAAGGCATAAAGAATGGCAAGGAGTTTCTGGTTGTAGATGTCGTAATTCTGTTCAGTAGGTAAAAACAACTGGGAAAGGTAGAAACAGGGGTGCCAATCCCTGTTGATGTCAGTCTGTAAAAGGATGGCATTGGAAGTAAACTTTGAGGTGTCCATGGTAATAGCGAAGAGGGTGAAGAGATTGGGGAGTTGGAGAACAGGGCAGTTAAGGAAAAGTTTCTTAAGGTGGTCGAAGGCACCCTGGTATTGAGGCAACCAATGCCAGGGGTGGTTAAGCTTGATGAGATCAAGAAGTGGTCTGGCGATGTTCAAGTAGTCAGGGATGAATCATCTATAAAAATTAGCGAATCCAAGGAAAGATTGGACATCTTTTACTTTGGCCAGAGTAGGCCATTTAGCAATGCCATTGAGCTTGACAGGGTCCATGGCAAGTTGACCAGGTTTGATGATTATTCTGAGATAGTCAACCTCTGAGGCAACAAAGGTACATTTCTCGAGTTTAAGGTAAAGGTCAAGTTTCTCCATTTGTTTAAGGACACATTTAGTATACTTCTCGTGTGTCATGGTATCTGGGGAGAAGATTAAAAGATTGTCCATGTAAATTACCAGCCACCCTTCAGCAATGAGGTCATGGAATAAATCATTCATGAAGCGTTGAAAGGTGACAGGAGAGTTGAAGAGACCAAAGAACATGACTGTTGGTTCAAAGAGCCCTTTATGGGTAATAAAAGTGGCCTTCCATTGGTGTCCGTCCTTGATACAGACATTATTGTACCTCCATCAGACATTGAACTTGGTGAAAAGATTGGCACCATGGAGTTTGTCCATTAGATTGGAGATGAGGGGAAGTGGGTAGGCATTCCACATGGTGTGTTCATTTATGTAGCAATAGTCTTGGCATGGACAGAGCTTCCCATCTTTCTTCTTGACAAAGAAAAAGGGAAATGCCTGGGGTGAGTTCGAGGGGTGGATTTTTCCTGACTTGAGGTTTTTATTAAGAAAGTCTTCAGTGGCCTTGCATTTCTCAGGATTAAGAGGATAGACTTTCCCAATTTTGGGAACAAAAGAATCATCTAAGATTATCTTGTGGTCATAGGGTTATGACGGAGGTACATGGTCATTAGCTTCCTTGGAGAAGACGGAAGTGTACTCAGAGTATTCGGTGGGTAGTGCCATTTTAGATTTTGCCTTTTTGGTGGCTGCAGCTAACTCAGTGGCAGTGGTGAGCCTAGAAATGTAAGGGAAACCAAGAGGTGAGAATTGATTACCAAATTGTGTGATTCGGTAAATATGGCAGTTCATTAGGGCATCATGAACATGTTGATCCTTGTTAATCTTCCCTAAATAGATATATAGATGTCTGTCATGGACTGTATGGACATTGCAGTGTTTCAGTGGTGGGGTAGACTTTTGACATGTGGTTAGGAATTGGTCCAAGGGAGATTTGAATTTGTGAACTTGTCAGTAGAGTTTTGCCAATTCATCCATGGATTCTTTGATGGAGAGAGTCTCCTTGCTCCAGTTAATGTTAGGATTTACCTTTTGGAGCCAGGGAAGTCTGAGAATAAGGTTTCAGTCCCCACAAGTGAGAATGTGGAAAGTTACAGAGCTACAAATGCCATTTATGGAGACAAAAAGGGTACAAGAATGTGTCACCTTTCTGTTGGCATTTTGAGAGGAATCCACATTATGAGCAAAGAATGGTTTTGCCAGTTTTTCAAGGGGGAGGTGGTGGTATTATATGAAGTGGCAGTCAATGCAGTTGATTTGCACATCACTATCGACTAAGGCAGTGGTGTTGACAACTTTCATCAAAGGTAAAACTATAACTTGGAGTGGGATTTCCATATTGGTATTGAATCATACAGTTACACTTTCAATGGATGGGAAAACAGGCATTGAAGTGTCTTCCCAAACTAAAAACCCAGAGTGGCAACTCTATGGTCTTCTTCATCATCTTCCATCTCCATTAGATCTGGGACCTTGTCTTCTTTCTTCACCTTTTGGACCTTCTTCAGCAGATTTGTGATAACCAGGGTGAGGGCGAAATGGGGACAAGTGAAGCTTACATGCTGAAACAATATGACTTATGATCTCATAACCAAAGCAAAGTGCTATGGATTGCAAGAAGAAAGTAATATCAAACGTGAGAAACTACTATGGACAAGATGAGGTTTATATATAGTAGCTAAGGGCGCACGGACCATGGTTACTAATACATGGAAGTTTCTGGAATGTTCTGATAAGATAAGATAATGAGAGAAGATTAGATAAGATCAAGAGATAAGATAAGATAAAGGGAAAGGTAAGTAAAATAAAGAACATATCATAAATATTCGATATTCATTTCATTATCCCCTTCTCACGAATTGAGCTCCTGGTCGATTAGTTTACCAACCACCACTGGTTCCTGGTCAAGTTGAGA
Source organism: Caloboletus firmus (assembly GCA_038094755.1). NCBI lineage: Eukaryota > Fungi > Basidiomycota > Agaricomycetes > Boletales > Boletaceae > Caloboletus > Caloboletus firmus. The sequence goes on along the minus strand of JBBPUO010000411.1, from coordinate 7,934 downwards.
AATGTTGAATAAGAATGATGGCAGGCAAGTTAAGGATGAGGCAAAGCTCTTGAACTCTTTGTCACAAAAGAGAGAGGTAGTTGTGGTACAGAGGTTACAGTTGCAGGAATCTAGAGTTCATATAGCCAAAGGATGATCTTTATGGAATTTTTCAATTTTCTTAGGTGCATGTGAAAGATGGGTTTTTGGTTCCCAAGTTTGTTCTTCCTTTGGATAATTTTTCCATTTGACTAAATACTCTGTCTTTTCTCTTTGTTTTTGAGAGTCTACAACCTCTTTTACTTCATATTCCTCTTGTTGTTTGACAATGACAGGTGGTGGTGGTTTGGATTTTTGTTGTGACAGGAAGGTCCCTTGTACATAGGGAGTTAGGAGGGATTCATGGAACACAGGATGAATTCCTTTCCACGTGGCGGGTAGTTCAAGCTCATAAGTGGCAGTTCTGACCTTTCATTTGACTTTAAAAGGTCTGTATCATTTGTCATCAAATTTCTTAGTAGGTCTGTTGGTATGGATGTTTTTTCCGTCGAGTAATACTTGTTGTCCTACTGAATACTGGATCGACTTGCGAACGGTATGGTTATATGACTTTTTCATTGTCTCTGCCGCTTTGTTCAGTGCATTCTTCGCAGCTTTGTGATGTGATTTCATGGTTTCCACGAACGAAGCAGCCGATTCATTTCTAACCTCTACTCTCTTATTGGGTATTATCGGTTATTGTCCAAAATTGAGAATAAATGGTGAGAAGCCAGTCACACTTGACATTTGTGAATTGTGAGTGAACTCCACAAGTGGCAGCCATTCTGCCCAATCCACATGCCTATGGTTAACATAGATTTGGAGGTACTTTTCAATTTTTCTATTTATCCGCTCCGTTTGGCCATCAGTTTGGGAATGATAGGCTGTTAAAGGATTTCCTTCTATGTTACAAAGGGAATACAAGTCTTTCATGAAGGATGATATGAATTGTGGTCCCCTATCTGAAATTACTTTTCTAGGGGTACCATGTAGTTTAAATACGTGATCTCAAAATGCTAATGCTACTCCTTTTGATATTACACTGTCCATTGTAGGTACTAGATGAACCATTTTAGAAAACCTATCTACGATTACTAGAATGGCATTCTTTCCTTCTGATTGAGGAAGGGGTCCAATGAGATCAACAGAAATGATTTCCCATGGGGCAGAAGGTATTTCGTTTGGATTCAAAGGGATATGTAATGCCATTGTTTTTGCTTTGACTTTTTGGCAAATATCACACCCTTTCACATATTCTTCTACATCTTTTCTTAAATTTGGCCAGTAATATTTGCTCATGATCAGATCTCATGTTTGTTTGACTCCAGGGTGGCTGAAAGGTACTTGAATATTCAAAGAGAGAATCTCAGTGAAGGGAAAAAGTGTGGATTCGAAAATATCAAGCTTAGGTAATATACATCATAGATGACCTACTTATATACTACCTGAGCCTGTGCACAGACCAGCTGCTAGAAAAGGAAACTATACTAAATAAGGATATGGAAGTAACCAGTGGTCCAAGGTAAATGGACACTGGGCAAAGGGATGTGAGTCCGATAGATCTTGGGTAAAATATGAGTTATAAACTAAACAAAGAAATAATATCTAAGATCCAGTATTATCCCAGGAACAGGGATTCCCCATAGACTTGTCAAGGGATTTACCAGGGACAATAACAAATCTAGACCTAAGTCTAAATATCTAAGATCTGCGATGAAGATCAAGATCTAGATAATAAATAACCTAATATTATGTAATATCTAGATAGATCTCGGATCTATCTGAATAGATAAGATAACGAACATGTTAGATAATGAATGACTAAGCAAATAGCTTGATAAGATAAGATAATGAGAAATAAAGGAAAAGGAAAACATAAAGTGTAATAAATATAAAAGATGACAAGAAATAATAGAAGAGTATATGAAAGTGTAGCAAATAAATACAAGTAACAGATTGTGATCGTTTCAGTGGCCTGATATTGGATGATCATGGTTAGTGATGATAATGGCTTCTCTTAGTTTTTTGACATTTGGGATGTAACATAGGTTTTTCCAGTGAACTAACCCTTCCTTCATAGATCAATTTGACCCTTCTTTCTGAAGACCTTGTTTAGCATATGTTTCCAGCTTGTCTTGATTGTTCCAGATCTGTTGCTGGATATTAACAGATGAAATGGCTTTTACAAAAACTGAGTCGGGAAGTAGCACTTGTTGCACGTTATCTGTGCTTATCCCCTTCTCATGGTCTGGCCTCCTGGACAGAGGATCGGCCAGATTGGACTTACCCAGTTGGTGAGTGATAACCAAGTGGTATTCTTGGAGTATCTGCTGCCAATGGGCTTGTCAATGGGACAAATCCTGGGATTTCCTAAAGAATTCCAAGTTTTTGTGATCGGTAAGGATCTCTACAGGATGAGTGGCATCTAGCAGATAATGGCGCCATTCCTTTAAAGCGAAGATAATGGCAAGCATTTCTAGATTGGCTGTGTGATAGTTTCATTCCGCTTTGTTAAGCAATTGAGAAATAAATGCTATAGGGTACCAGTACCCGTTCTGTTTTTGTAACAGGACAGTGCCTAATCCAACACCCGACGCATTGGTTTCAACCCTAAAGGGTGCATCATTGGTGGGCATAGCTAATGCAGGCACAGAAGTCAAAGTACTTTTAAGAGTATCAAATGCTTTTTGACACTCTTCAGACCAGACAAATTTCTTTTTTACTGAAGTCAATGCATTGAGTGGGCATGCTATTTGTGCAAAGTTTTTTACAAATCTTTGGTAGAAGTTAAGGAATCCTAAGAATCCATTAAGAGTCTTTTTTGATGTGGGAATTGGCCAGTCTTTGATAGCTGTGACCTTCTTTTCATCCATCTTCACCTTGTCATGTGATACAACTAGCCCAAGAAATTCGGTCTTGGTGACTTCAAAATCACATTTATCGTGTCGAAGGTAAAGTTTTTCATCATGTAAGATTTGCAATACTTCTCGTACCACTTTTCAGTGTTCTTCGATTGTTTTAGTGAAGATCATGATGTCGTCTATATACACCACACATACTCCCCTATCAATGAGTTCTTTGAATAGGGAGTTCATCATTGTTTGAAAGGTGGCAGGTGAATTAGTTAAACTGAAGAACATTACAAGTGGTTCAAAAAGACCTCTATTGGTGTGGAATGCTGCCTTCCATTCATCTCCTTCTGCCATTCATACGTTATTGTAGCCCCAGTGAATGTCAAACTTGGTATAGTATTTAGCCGTCTTTAGCTTGTCTACTAATTCACTGATGAGTGGTACAGGATATTGGTTCCTCTTTGTTATTGCATTTAGTTTCCGATAATCCTGAACGGGGCGAAGTCTACCATCTTTCTTCTTGATAAAAAAGAATGCAGAGGCAAATGGGGATTTCAAAGGTCTAATATATCCAGACTTGAGGTTTTCTTCTAGAAATGTGTCTAGTTCTGTCTGCTCTCCTGGGTTTAAAGGGTAAACCTTACAGTCTATCTCGTGATCTCCCAGTAAGAGTTTGATTGTGTGATCCCAGGTGTTACGGACATGCTTTTCACGCTATGTCTTTTCTTTTTATTTTCTCTTTTCCACGATCACGTGACCTTGCACGTGACTTACTTATTTCCACGATCACGTGACGTACACGTGGTCATCCCGATACGATCTAGGGCACGGTCCCTATAGTCGGATATTTAATCTCCGTCGACCCTGAGACCCTGAGGGTTCTCTTCCATTTGATTAGGGTCTTCTCTTCCATTTCTTTCTCACGTTTATTTCCGCGTGCTTCTCTTCTCTTCCATTTCAGAAGCCACACCTGGTACACATTTATTTCATTTCCGTCATCGTTATATCCTTATACGATAGACATCTTCCCACGGCATACTGGTCCGTGCGCATACGTATTTACTATAAGTATCTGGCAATACTACGCCACAAGAACTCCAGTCTAGTTCTTGTCGGATTTCCTCTTATCTTCCTAGTTCCCTCTCAATCGCCGGCTTCGCTCTCATTGATAATCGACCTGACTACTTTGACTTTTGACAAGATTGGAGTCGCCAACACCAGGGACATCGTGGCAGTAGTGTATTAAAATTTTTCTTGGCAAAGATGTCCTTGAAATCATGGATATAACTTGGTGCGGCTTCTTCAAAAGTCTTTTTCTTTTTCTTAGTGTAGTTGGCAGCCACAATGTCGGTAGCAGTGTTTCTTAGATATCCATCACAATCTAGTCGGAAAAGACAGTCTCCTTGTACATATGAAAAGTCCTCATTGTCGTCCTCGTCATCTGTGTCTATTAACTCAGGCATGTGATCGTCTTTATACCTGAATTGAATTTGGCCTATTTGCCAGTCAATGCTAGGGTTGTGCTTTTTTAGCCAATCGTGTCCTAGGAATATGGTGTTTGGTCCTAAGTCTGTGACTGCTAAAGCAATTTGCTCCTTATGTTTGAGGATTTGGAGCTCAATGATGACAAATTTTTTAATTTTCCCTACAGCATTGAGAGTTCCATCTGCATTGTAGACCAAAATTGGACAAGGTAGTGTATGCATCATTATCCCCTTCTCAGCAATGAAGTCCTGATGGATTGAGAAGCCAGTGCATCCTGAGTCCATGAGGGCTTGTACGTTCATCTGCTGACCATCAGATGTTCACAGGATCACTGGCAATTCAAGGGATTGACGATTTTTGCGATGTAGAGAAGCCATAATGAATCTGGGGAGTTGTTGAAGATCTTTTAAGACCCAGTAGGCATTCTCATTGGACATTTCATTGATGTCAGAAAGAAGCTTTGGAGACACTTTGATTGATCTGGAATTGTGGACAAAGGAATGCAAATGTTTCAAGTTGCGATCTTTGTTGGGATGTGATAGTTGTTTCTTCATCCATCTAATAGACCCTGGGTCTATAGCATTTTTCCAGAATTGAGAGGACAACTCCTTTTCTCCTTTCTTTAGAATTTTTATAGCAGCGTTTCCAGTGCTGCCAAAGCCTTTTTCATCACACATTGTTTCAGGTAAGGACATTACCTCTACTACCGTGGGTATTGCTATTTTTTCAATGATTAGCTGAGCTACCGGTTCTCCAGCTTTCACAATAAAATCTTCATTAGACAGATTTATTAAAAGGATTTTGATTTCTCCTCTATAGTCACTGTCTATAATACCTGCGCCAGTAGTGATTTGTTTCTTTATGGCTAAACTGCTCCTAGGGGCGATTCTACTGTAATGACCTTTTGGAATAGCCATTGAAATCTTTGTGGAAATCAAAGCTTGTCCTTTTGCTGGAACAACATTATTTACCACTGTGTACAGATCAAACCCAGCTGTGCCTGGGGTTCCTTGCATGGGTAGATTCACTTCCTTAGTCTCGTGTTTCACAAGTAATATTTTAGTTGATGGGAGATTCACACTCAGGTTTTCCTTAGATTCAGTCTCACTATCAAGAATCACAAATCGATTTGACTTTGATAACTTTGGTACAATAGTATGTCGACTGGTATCTACTATTACAATTGAAAACCTGAATCTATACTACTTTCACCTGTTTTCTCTGCTTTTTCTACATTGTCCATCAACATATGAAGTTGTTCGAACTGAGATTCTTTGATCTCTTGTCTATTCCACTGAATAATGGGAGCGCAAGGGCGGGGACGAGGAAGGTGCATTGCGCAAGGCCAAGGTTTCCTGCAAACTTGGCAGACCCCTGCTGCATGAGCTTTATTGAGTTCCATTGGTGCACCGTGACCTCCAAAGGTCCCAGGTTGATTTGGGTGTGGAGCTGCCAGGGCAGCTGTTGTCGTAGCAGGAGGAGGTGGTCCTGCCAGAGGACGATATGTGGGACAGAATTGAGGGTGAGGCGGCTGATGAGGCATGAATCGTGGATTGTAGGTTGGACCAGTAGCGTACATGTTCTTTCTTCTCTGGTCTTGTTCTCTTAGTATTTCATCCGCTTTGATAAGTTTTTCCTCCCATGGATGGAGATCTATAGAGTCGTACATTTCTGCAGACTGTTGCTCTATGAAATCTACCATTCTAGGGTTGACAGCTTGTTTTATGCGATAGGTAAGTACTCGTGCATTTTGGATTCAATCGAAACTGGCCTCAATGCAAAGCTGATAGAGCTTGATGAAATGTTGTTCTATGGTCTTGTCTTTGCCTTGGGTGAGGGTAAATATCTTTTCCTGTGCATGACATGCAAGAGCAGTGGGTTGGAAAGCTGCTTTGAGCTTTATTTTGAAGGTTCTGAACGAAAAGACATTTTGCATGTTTTGTTCCAATGCTAAGGTGACAAACCATCCTGCGGAATTGGAGCCGTGCATGTATGACAGGGTGATTATGATCTTCTGATGGTCCGAGGGTTCTGATTCGAATCCATTGAAGTATGCCTTGACTGTTCTCCACCAGTCAACAAAACACATCTTCTCTCCTGTATAAATCTCCAGTTTGCACACCAACAATTTTCCCAGTTTTGATCCTGTGCCAGGAAGTTGAATTGTAGGTCATCTGAAGGGTATACCCAATGGAGAGGATGGGGCAGGTGAGCCAGGAACTGGAGGAAGAGGACGACGTTCTGTTGGGGTGGTGAATCCTGAAGGCAAGACTGGCAGAGATCCTGCTAATGTTCCCTGTACAGCAAACCACTGAGTCCAAGCAGTGTACTGTTTGGCAAAGGATTGCACATTCCTCATTGCGCTCTCAGCCAGTTGGGTTAATGGATGCTGGGGTGGAGAGTGGGATATATGTCCCCCCTGGTGAGTGGGACTAAAGGTCTCAGTGGCGCTTGCCTGAAAAGTGGGAAAGGACAGGATTGGGTAGGTGGCAATGGGGGCTCTTCACATAGAAAGAGATTCTGCCATAAATGATGACCCCAATTGAGCCATTGGAATGGTTGTGGAGGTTGCGGTAGGTTGGTCAATGGTGATAGGAGTGGGTTTGGTGATAGGGAGGGTGGCCGCAAGGTCTGTGGTCCAGGTTCCGGCAACCACAGATCCAGGGCAAGTCGAGTAGGGACGAGGTGGGTAAGGGGGGTTAGACATATAACACACATTGACGAGTCACACAAGCAGTCCTCGTTAGATGACTTCTGCTGAGCTCAGTCCAAATGCGAAGGAGTATCGGGTATGCAGCAAAACTATCTCCAGTTGGTCGAGCTTTTGAGAATATCAATCGTCTTCTTAACATACGTTTGCAGTACAATAGAAACTGGGTGAGAATGTACCACAGGTGCAAAGGTGAGATAAATGACCTTATCAGTACTGCAGACATCACAGGTAATCCACAAACCTGTCTCCTGTAGCATCAAGGAGAATATGGAGGGTTAGGCTCTTAACCCACAACGGGCCCTAGTGCACTATGGGCTGAAGCAATGTTATCCTTGTTTAGTACACCAGACAAGTATATGAGTTATAGTGGGCCCAGTTGTATTCTGGGATATTTCAGGACTACCACGTCTCAGCAAAGTTATAGTCCTTGCTTGGACTCAGTATCACACTCTGAAGTGGTGGAAAGGGGACTTGCACGAAGGCAAGCTGTGTTATAGTCTTAACTAGACTCGAAAAGGTCCTTATCAAGCACAACCCATGGGTGCACGTAGCAGATCCCTTCAGTTTCCTAGTGCTGTCATGGTCTCACTACCACCACCTCAAAGGGCTGGATTTACGTATACTGTTACGAATACTATTTTTCTTTTCTTTTCTTTTATTTTTCTCACGATCACGTGACGTATCACGTGATTAACCCCTAAGTTAACAGATCACGAGACCAAAGTCACATGACATCTCAATCAGAGTAACGAGGCTGCTGTGCGCCCTTCTCTATCGAATGGCTCTGCTGGGATTGTTACGAATAGTATTTTTCTTTTCTTTTCTTTTTCTTTTTCCACGATCACGTGACGTATCACGTGATTAAC
>JBBPUO010000408.1:0-18464 GCA_038094755.1 Caloboletus firmus | reverse complement strand
ACTTTTATTACACTTTTTAACTATAAGTCCTAACTGTGGCAAGCTAAAGTGACTCTGGGAATCTGGAGTACACTGTGGCAACTGGAGTGGCTGTGGGAATATGGAGTACACTGTGGCAACTAGAGTGCCTCTGGGAATCTGGAACACACTGTGGCAAGCTAGGGTAATGCTGGGAATATGGCTTTGGACTAAACTGGAGCACTGGAGCAAACTGGGATAGCTGTGGAAAGCTGGGGTAGCTGTGGAAAGCTGGAGTATACTATACTCTAGCTGGGAATCTGTGTGGCTCTGTGCACAAAAAGGTTAGTTTGCTAATATGAGATGAGTATCTTTATTATAGAGCTATATACTCTGGTACCATCTCTAGTATTTAGATATTCAATAATGATAACTACTACAAAATCCTACAACATTGTTCTACTATAACCTGTACCAAGGTCCATGCCTCAGTAAAAATCTGGGATCTCAGCTAAGCCATTAGATTAGTTTATTAATGTGGTACAAATAATTAGATATAGTATCACAGACACTTGAATACTAAAAGATAGCATTGATCAACAGACACTAAAGGGCAGTATCAACAACATCAGTGTCACAAATGGTGCATCACTAATTTGTAGTGTCCAGGACAATTTCAAATATTGTATTTACCCTTGTAGTGCAAGCTGCATCAACTATCAATGGCAGACTACAAAACTGTTAAGACAAGGTGTAAGATTAAAGTTTGACAACTCTACTGCAAGTGTTTCAGAACTGTCATTAATTAGTGGCTAGAAAAAAAAGGGGAAGGGTCCTACTAGAGTACTAAGTTTGAGCCTCTGTTTCACAGATTAGTCCATGCAGGTGCAAGAAGTACCATTCAGTCAACTTCTGGGAGTGAATCACAGCAATTGTATGACCATGGGTGAGTATTGAAAACAGAGGAAATGCAGAGATAAGCGAGTGCTGTATGCAGGCGACAGAGACGAGTTTCGATACCTGTTTCATAAGCTCCGTGAAACCTGAATGGGCGCTCGTGGGTGCCAGTTGGTGTTACGACACCCACCTCGGACCTTTTCACTGAATGGTGATATGATTTGTCAGGGACCTTGGATGCACAAACACCATAGCTGTAATCGAGCTCCAACGAATTATGGAAGGTTACTCACCGAGTAAAAGAGTAATTGGTGCTTGATTTGGTTTAGATTTTCAAGCCGTATCGTCACTGTCTCGGGTTGTGCAATAACCGCCAGCTACACGTGACCATAGTGGTCAGGGACTGTTACTTTCAAGGCTATGTATGCCAGCGCCACATACGACTTGACGGAAACCTCAGGCCCGGGGCTCGGTTCCCAACGAGCTGCTATATTGTCTCCGTTGGCTGTCCAAACCTCGCCTGTGTGCGCCAAGTGAGCGGTTCCCACCAAGAATTTACGGTTATTAACTGATTTACAGTGTAGACTGCTCTCTGCGATGGATTTATGCAGCTCGGTAATTCCAACAAGAGTAACTACTGTTGTGGCTCCGGTTCCGAGCTGGAATGAGCATTTAAACGTGCCCACAGCCAATCAGAGATGCGTGCCTCATGATATTGATATTCTCTCTGTTCGTTATACAAGGTTTAGCCTACTGATTTAACCTTCGTTCAACTACAATACTCCGGTCCAAGCGCATGTCAATGTTTCGATCTTGTCCCTTCGCCTTTCATGTTCATCGATTGAGCACCTCAGTCCGTTGTCCGTGCATCATGATTGAGGTGAGTTCCTTCCATTATATATATAATATACATACTTACTTCAGCTGATTTGTACGTAGAACCGCTCTCCCTCGATAGGTAGTCCGTTGTCCGCGCACGACGACTGAGAACCGCTGTTCCTTGACTGTCGGAGCGCGCCGACCGTGTATAGCTTTTAGGTTCCAATCTCTGTTCATTCAAGTCATCCGTCAGATAAATGACAACGCCCCTCACTCCATGGACCCACGGACTGCAGTATTGTATAGCCTATCAACCGAGTTGATTCAAGCGCACCCCAGCTGGCAAGCAGTGACGGTGGCGTTCACACTGACGTTCTTCCCTCAGAGCCGCTTTGAACCCCACTGCCGGTAATGTGCCTAATGCTTAGCTACACAAGCGACTCAGGTTCTGTGTTGCATGGGAAATGTATGTATATTCACGATATGTCATTCGGTTCTGATGATTACCGCGGTTATCATATATAGGGATCTCTTTCCCCTTCGATGTTAACAGTGCCTTGTTTATTTTTTCACGTTGATATCTCAGATGACCTCCGCAGTGGTCGACGTGAACACCGCCGAATCAGTCCCCTTGGAACCAACGACTAAGTCGTCAATCATCGATCAAGAGTTAAATCAGCATGGCATGGGGCGTTATCAATGGTACGCACCACTTTCATTTGGCTCTGTTGCAATCCAAATGCGCATTCCTTGATAAAATGCTAGGTTAATCTGGGCGATCTGTGGAACCGGATTATTCTTGGATGTTATGTGGATACAGTCATTCGGACTTGCATCGTCGAACATACAACGTGAACTCGGGTTTTCCGATAAAGAATTTGGGAACATTTCTGCTTCATTCAGTGCCGGCATGACCGCAGGTGCATTCGTATGGGGAGTATTGGTTGACGTTGTAGGTTCGTTGGCAATTGGCCATCTTTGCTCGGTACCCTGATCGACGTGTTGACGGCTCTGACCTAGGTCGTCGAACGGCATTCCTTGGTACTTCTTTGATCGCCGGCGTGTTTGGCATGTGTCTTGGCGCTCAGTCGACATACAGTGGTCTGCTGGTGATCACAGCATTCACCGGATTTGGCGTCGGAGGCAACATACCCATTGATACAACTAGTAAGCGCCTTGACCACTGCTCAAGTTGTTCACGTCGCTCACTCTCCCTCGCGATCAAGTTACTGTCGAATATCTCCCAGAGGTATGGAGTCTCGCAATGACTGTATCAAACGGCAACTGACTTTTGACCAGGACCGGTTTTATCTCCTCTCGGCGCTCTCGATCTTCCAGCCACTGGGAGTTGTAATAAGCAGCCTCGTCGCTTTTGGACTCATACCCACCTACTCTTGTTCAACAAGCTTGGTGTCCTGTCAGTTGACGGGAGGTGTTACACCCTGTTGTTCAAGGGAAGCCAATATGGGGTGGCGATACTTCTTCTTCACGGCAGCCTCGATTACGCTTGGCGTTTTCATCATTCGGGCTTTCGTCTTTCCTTTTTACGAATCCCCAAAATTTCTCCTATCAAAAGGGGATGACCAGGGTGCGATTGAGGTCGTCCACAAGATTGCTGCATTCAACAGGCGCCCTTGTGATCTCACCGTGGAATCACTTTACGAACAATGCAAGGAGATTCAGGTTGTGGAAGAAACTGGTTTTTCTAAACGATTTTTCAAGGAGATTTACCGATTGAAACTGTTGTTTGGGAGTTGGAGAATGTTACGGGTCACGATCCTCGTATGCATGACCTGGATGTTCGACTACTGGGGTAAGGCATTCACCTCCATCGCTCCTTTGTCTCAGCGCTGGGTCCACAGGTTTTAGTATCGCTGGCGCATATCTGCCTACAATCTTGCAGCGGAAGAACAGTGCGATCAATGTTAGTCTAGAGCAAACATACATCGACTACTTGATCGTCTACACGCCAGGGTTTGCCGCCGTCATCATAACCGTCTTGATGGTCCGTTTACCTATGCTCGGGCGAAAATGGACACTCGTATTCTCGTCCATGTTCATGGCCATGTCTCTCTTTCTGTACAGTCTCGTAAATACACAGGCGAGCCATGTCGGCTTCAACATGCTGGAGTACTTTTGCCAGAGTCTTTTCAACGCAGCAGTGAGCAGCCTTTCCATATTCTTGCCGTTTTTTCACTGAACAGTACTATCGTAGCTCGTAGGATGGACTCCCGAGGCGTTCCCTGCCGCGGTCCGGGGCACTGCAACTGGCTTGGCCTCGTTCTTTGGCGGCCTTGTTGGGATATGTGGTGTACTGATAGCCGCACAGCTATTCAGCAGCACCAATGGGAGCAACGCAGTGCTGTATCTGGCCGGCAGTGGCGTTTTCGTATGTACGATCTCTATCTTGAGCCTCCCGATGAAGGACATGGTCGCACCGCGATAAATGGTGTACATGTACGACCGGACTGTATCAATTTGTCACATACTGGGCTGTACATGTATGTAACCGGCTGTCGAGATCTCGAGACGTTAATTTGAAACGCTCTGTTCAAGTTACTGAAATGTATGTATTCCTGCTGGTGAGAGTGGGACTTTGGGGCAGTACTTTCAAGAACCGTAACTCGCACATTGAATGGAAACGGAGAGCGAGGGGACATGGTTCAGTCGGGAGAGATGACATTCACGCCTCGAAATCACACCCACAGATTTCTCCATTGGTTGGAAGCTTGGGCTATTTGCACGACCTGCCACGAGGCCGAGCGCAACAGGCCTGGTCGATCCACCTTCACACTCTGAATCTGACGGAAGGGCACATCGACTGACTTACATGCGAATTCGAGACACCCTCTCAAGCCATCTCTGCACCTGTAGGTGGCTTTGCTGAATCGTCGCTCCTCGTTGCACCGTTATACCTTCATGTCTGATTACCCCCTGACTATCCAGTATAAGCTATACAAGTACGGCATTTCGTCTTACGAAGGAGAGGCTAACTGCTACTTTGTGTGACTGCCAAAGTCACCGTATAGGAGAGTAAGGCCGGTCCGACTGAACGGTTGATCAGAGGAAAGTGGTCACTGAGGTAGTGCCTAGTAGTGGGTTGGTGAACGAGCATGACGGCGTGCATCCCGAGTCGACTCGGTTCTGTAGGAGTGCAAATGTCGAGGAGGCCGAAACTGCCAGAGTTGGACTGTCATGCTTTCTCCAGTGAAGAGCCTGCCATGTTCACGCACGATGGAAGCAGAGAGCGACTGGGCAGTCGGAGTCAGTCATCCCCCGACGCGCCTGCCCTAAATTCCATAAGAAAAGTTCGCGAGACGCTGCAGTGACGGTCTCCGGGAAGCTTCAAAATTTGCTTGCCACACCGTTGACTCAATGATTGTTCCTACAACAGGTGAGACTTTCGCATCATGTTTCCCCTGCACCACCAAGGATGAGACTCTATTATTTGTTCAGTTATCCCTGTCTTAACTTCCATGTCGAGACGATCAGTTCACTCTGACAGCTTTTTTGCTCTCTCTTTGTGCCTCGAGTGATTGGTGTGCTCATTCATATTATCCTTCAATGCAGGAACACGATCATAGTATGATATACATGCCCAGAGCACAACTCTAGGAATACGTGTCTCGCTGAGGATAGGGAAGTTCTTGTCAACCTATTGACCCTTGACGCACGTTTTCCACACTTGAGAATACCTCCCTCTTTGTAGAAGGCAATCCAGTTAATACCGGAAGTAATGAAATTGTGTCCTGTCCACGCGACATCTTCAGCCCCCCAGAGATCCTGGAAACCCTCTCAGTTCGCACATTGAGAACTAAGCAATTTGTAGTTGCAAGCCACGAGAGTGAACCCTCGTAGATTTATTGTTCTTTATGTTTCATACGCTGGGGGACCGAGGCTCCTATGCAGCCACCACGAATGCTCCAGAGCCCACAGGTCCCAGCGTAAACCCATCCTGCATCATCTCCGCAACCCCACTCACAAAAACCGTTGTCGCACCAGCCCCCTCAAGACCCAACGCATCCCAGTTGATGGCTTGGTTCACGTAGTCGGTGTTCGTCGCCAGCACAAGCGTCTGCGCTCCCGCTTTCCACGTTGCCACAGAAACACCCCCGACGACGTACGTCGTGCGCACTGATGCGGGATTAAACAAGTACGGCGAGATTTTTGGTATGCTCAGCGCGAACGACGACGCAGAGCTTTTGATATCCGCTGGCGTTGGATCGACCCATGGAACGACACCCAACGCACCCTGGTTGATACCCATGATGCTCTGTACGACCCACTCTTGGCCCGTCGGGGCCCGCAGCCAGTATCTAACACGAGAATATACCCGGTCAGCAAACGATGCTGACAACGAGAATAGCACGCCAACGGATAAACTAGCTGATATGGGTATGGTACTCACTCGCCATCTCCACCAAACGCTTGGGGAACGGTCCACACGGCCTTGGTACGCTCCCAGCCCATCACTTCCAATCGACTCTTGAAGCTCGCCACACGGTCGCTGATGTCAAAGTATGTCCCGATACCGCTGTTCGCAGGGACATCCTCAGCACCATAGTACGTCGAGTTGGGCGGCACGGCTGCTGTATCCCCTGCAGGGATGCTCAAGCAATTATCGCAACCACAGTCACCGTAGTCGGGCGTGCAGGTCGTGTTCCACTGGTTGGACCAGGTGACGTTGTTTCCGACCATGTACACGTCTTGCATGACAATGTCCGCACCAGCTGTGTACGAAGACCAGTAGTAGTCCTGGCAGTTAAGGACTAGACTGACGGGGTGATACCCGTCCAAGCTGTAGATTAGATCATAGGCGATCGTGGTCGCATTGAGGGGGTCTGACGTGCCGTCGGGCTCATCGCCGGTGTACCAAAGGAGGAGGTTAGGGCGAGTTTTGATCGCGTCGACTTCTTCGATGAGGGAGGAAGAGTTCAAGTAAGTATAGCGCATGTCGTACATGAGGTATAGCCCGACTTCTTGCATCCTGTCAATGACCAAGTTCAACGCGGTCAAATTGCCAAATGTCGGAACTGGGTGTATCTGTTCCTCGTGTCAACAGTGATATCCTCTTGGCAAGGTGTGGACATACGATCGTGAACCTGTAAGTAAATCAGTAAGCGTTAGCCTATCAATATATAAGGGAATCAAATGAATGGAACTTCACCCCTGTTCTTTCAGTTCATTGATCACCGAAAGGTTCGTTGCCAAATATCCATCGAAATCCGTGTAAAATCCGATAGGGAACACAGGTTCGTAGTTTCCGCCAAGTCCAGTAGCAGGTTTAGCCAACAACGCACCCGTTCGAAGATCCATCTTTGTTACCGAGCTGTTCGTTGGGTTTGGTAATACGGACAGGGCGGTTGTCGCTGAGAACGTTTGTGACGCGGCCGCATACGTCGCTTCGCAAGAGAGGTTGTACGCCGCCTTCTGCGGCGTGATACCCTCCAGGCTGAACGGCAATTCATACGCAGTCGCATTCAGCGGCACGAGCCCAGTCGCGAGGGTTCGTCCATCCAAGCTGACCGTCACTTCGAGCACACCGTCATCGCTACAAAGTTCAATAGGCTCGGCATTGGCGATCTCGTAGTAGACAACCGGGGCGTCGATGAGGATGGCTGCAGGCGACGAGATATCTTCTGCGAGGTAGGGCCGGACGGCGGGTGCGCACCGGAGAGCGAGGAGGAAATCGGATGACGGGGACGGAAGCGGGAAGTTACCTCCGGGAGTAACGATGGGTTGTGTGGACATGTAATGCTTCCCGCACCTGATAACACGACGAATGGATGAAAAAGCGTCAACGCTTGTGGAATCCTTTTTTTTGTTTTTCAGAGAGGGCCGACGTACCATGTTTGCGCGAGGACTCCAGTGAGGAGGTATGGGCCGAGGAAACCTGCGAGAGCGGCTGGATGCATGAGAAAGAGGACAGAGCCACGATCCCTTTTGCACAAGTTCTAGGGAAAAGCGACTGTCGGATGGACACGGGCGATAAATACTCCCAAGAAGCATGTTGCAGGGTGACACTTTTAAGTTCGTGCTGGAGTTTCGCATTACGAGAGACGATTCGCGGTCTTAGAGGGAACCCAGTTGGAGCTAAGTAAACCAACATCAGAATCGGATAGACCAAGGTTGCAAAGTAGTACTACAAACAGTAGCCTAGGTTGGACCCGCAGTATCTCAACCAATCCAACTCCGAAAGTCCCGGGATTAATGATAACACTAATTGGAGGTCGTGTGCGACTGTCAATCGGGCATGCCAACGTCGTGCGCGCTGTGCCAGGTCAACCAATCGTCGCAGATCAAGATATAGGATCGTTTCCGGGAAATGGAATAGTCGAATGGAAAGTCCTCTGGATCACTACTCGGAAATACACAATCGTATAGACAGGAATAACGGAAATCGTCAACGTCAACACTTCATTGGCACCTCGATGCTCTTCAGGTACTCGATACGAAAGGGGATCCCTTGTCCATGGCTGTGTGCGGTCCACTTGTGCCCGTCCTGCATGCGTGGTCGGCTTATTGGTCCCAAATATGTACATGAAGGATGACACCGACCTTGAACAACCTCATGGTCTTTACGTGGTTATCCAAGGCTAAAGCAGCGGTAAATGCGAGCAGGGAGCACCAGGAGGTCATCAGTACCGATCTGGCAACGATCCGAGATTCAGTGGCGTTCTCTGGGAGGACTATCAACATCCCGTGGACCCAGATATCGAGCAGAAATGCCTACTGCGCACGTCAAAGTACCCACTGCGCACGAGGATGTGCCTAGTATCGCAAGGTTTGCTAGATTAAATCCAATGCGGACTAGAGGTACACTTACAGATATCCGATGCCTCACTTGATCTTGTTTCGGATACATCTCCGAGGAATTCCTTGCTAACGACGACGACTGTGGTTCTTGCAATCCCTCTCAAAGGCGACCTTGAGTACCCCGTTTCGTTGATGGGGATGTATGTACCAACGCAAGGCTCCCATGGTCTTGAACACGGCGTCGGACGCTTCCCTTCCGGAGTCATGCAGGAGACATTGGTCTCTGGGAATGATTATCCATAAAGTAAGCGGTATGAATTATGAAGCTGGACGGGACGGCATTATCTGGCACTAGATAGTGTCACTGAAGCCAAGGTCTCTTTAACATGGCAAGATGTGAGCCCATGCCATGGTCCAGTGCGAGGAGTCACAAGAGAGCCTCAGCCTTCTGTGGAGGATCCGTCCGACTTCAAGGAACGGTACAGTTGTGAGAAGCATGCTCAGAATACTGCTCCGTACGTACGTATATTTCGACGAATCCTCCGGACCATTTCTTGAGCTGCTCCATGGCTTCTAGATGCAAGGGGTGGGCATGTGGCCCACTAGTAGGGTATATGCCATGCCAGTTAGATCACGATACCGCCGGTTCAGGCAGTGTACAAGCAGTAATACAGGCAGTGAGTGTGCAGAACACGAGCGCCACACAAAACGCGGGTATCTCAGACAAGACTTTCCTAAACATTTGAGGTCAATTGCTGGGCAAATATGACGGCGTCGATGGGCTTCCTACCAATTGACGATGAGGAAAATGTCTTAGATGATGTTTGTCGTAGTCGTGCTTACTTAACACAATACTTGAACAGGGTTTTCGGAGTCCGAAAGGTTGAGAAAATCAGTTCACGTGACGCACGTGTTGTTGTCGCGACGTTTTGGCCTTCTGCTGTTCCTCTTCAGCGCTCAGCGATGGCGTCGACGTCAACTCGGAAGCAGCCACCCAAGCCAGCCACCACCGGCACCAAGAAGCGCAAGTCTAGTGATCGGAACGACGCCGACGACATCGACAAACCTCTCGGTCATACACCCAAACAGCCCAAGATCAATGCCTTCTTCACGCCGCGCGTCTCGCTCAGTGCTACCTGTGGTACCGACAAGAAGACGTCCGTCGCCAAGCTCAGCGAGGAGCAGCACAAGGTACTTCAGCTCGTCGTGGAAGATGGGAAGAGCGTGTTCTTCACGGGATCTGCAGGTGCGTGTTCGTTCGTTGTGGTCAGACGTTGGTCTGGACCATGATGATGCGCTGGGCGACCATGTCCAACACATTGATCGTTGATGCGGATACAGGTACGGGAAAATCACTGCTCTTGAGGGCGATCATATCGGCGTTGAGGCGCAAGCACGCCAATAGGCCGGATTATCTCGCCGTCACGGCGAGCACCGGTATGGCGGCGTCCAACATTGGAGGTGAGCGCGGTGGCGCAGTTGTAGTTGTGATAACTTTTCGGCAGTCCGATAAATCAATATTTCGATCTACAGGAATGACAGTCCATTCTTGGGGTGCAGTAACACCAAGCAACAACGACATTGACTCCCAGATAAGATGTATACGGACGTGTAAACCTGCATTTCAACGATGGAAAAACGTCAAGATAATGATTATTGACGAAGGTGAGTTTTGTACGCGTTACAGTGACTCCTGATGTAAAACATCGTGATACCGCAGTGTCTATGCTGGATGGACACTTGTTCAACACACTTGCCGCATTGGCAGACCGCCTTCGGAAGAAGACGGACAAGCCCTTTGGAGGTATTCAAGTACGTGTATATATGCTCGTCAGCATGGACGCTAGCTCACCACCCGTAGCTCGTGGTCACTGGCGATTTTTTCCAACTCCCACCTGTATGCAAGGGAGACGTCTTCTTCGCATTCGAAAGCGAGGCCTGGAAGTCGTGCATGGAGCATACCATCACGCTGAGTAAAGTATTCCGTCAAAAGGATAACAGTAAGTAGTGTCCTCTGGTTAGCGCAAGCCTTGGACTCGTCGCCTGGTCAGATTTTGTATCCCTTCTGAACGAGATGCGGCATGGATCGATTTCCACAGAGGCATCCGAAATATTCAAGTCCCTCTCGAGACCGCTCCCACCTCCGCCACCATCAATGCCAAATATCCTCCCGACAGAACTATTCCCCATGAGGCATGAAGTATCAAATGCAAACTCTACCCGTCTCAGGGCCTTACCATATGCTCTTCACACATTCCACTCGCACGATACATTTCCCAATGCCCCGGGTATGGAATCAGCAATGACCAACAAACCGACCTCTTCCATTTCTGCAAAACAAGGTGTTGGTTCAAGCCGCCCACCATACAAACCCACGAGCGCGCCTTCAGGTAACGATAAGCGTCAAGGCCTCCTCTCCGGTATTCTCGCAGAAAGGACCCTTGAGCTCAAGAAAGGCGCCCAAGTGATGCTCGTCAAGAATATTGATGAGATGCTCGTGAATGGATGTGTAGGGCGGGTAGTTGGCTTCTATAGGTACCGGGAGGTAATGAGTACGATTTACGGGGAGAACGACAACAAGCGGCCAGGGGCCGCAAAAACCACGGGGTTCATTCGCAAAGTTAGGGTTGGCTCGGATGGTGGTTTGCTCAGTGCCACAGAGGGATCCATGGGTAAAGAGAACGTCGAGAGTGGGGATTTAAAGGCCAAGGGTAACGTCCCCGTGTCACAGAAAGATGAGGCATTCCCAGTCGTGGAATTTCCGACGCCCGAGGGAGGCAAGGAGGCAGTATTGGTGATGAGGGAGGAATTCAAAGTAGAAGATTCTGAAGGTAAACTGCTTGCGCGACGGATGCAGGTTATTATCCCAAATTGGCGACCATTCGTGACCGTTTATATCGCCCTCTCACAGATACCTCTGATCCTCGCTTGGGCTATGTCAATTCATAAAAGCCAGGGTCAGACCATCCAGCGGGTGAAGGTCGACCTCGGGAAAGTGTTTGAGAAAGGTGAGGCAACGTGGTGGATGGCTTGCAAGTCCCGATACTGAAAGGGGTGTAGGCCAGAGTTACGTCGCTCTTTCTAGGGCAGCATCCCTGGACGGCTTGCAAGTCCTGCGGTTTGACCCAAAGAAGGTGTGTCACGCATTCTCTTCGATGCAGGTTGTCATGGTGTGAAAATGTGTCAGGTCATGGCGCATTCGAAAGTCGTCGAATGGAGCAAATCGCTTCATCCATCCGGAGTGGGGTCAATGGGGGTGGTTGAAGGTCCTCCCGAATCCACCTCATAGACCGCTCGGATAATTATATTATTTGGTATGTATTGGAATGCATGGCGGTACACTAGGCAAGATCATGTGTCTATCGCGACGGTTTGTCCGATTATCATAGACGGGTTGATCAGCAGTCGAAGATCATGTCGTTTACTGACGGTCATGTTGATTCGCGAACGTCTTTGGAGAACTGGTGCGAATGAATATTACATACAATAACACCATACAAAATTTATATGATCTGACTCGACAAAGGTTTAGTTCACAGCTACGCTCTTCAGGTATTCCACCCTGAATGGGTTGACGTCTGTGGCCTCGCCCCTGTTGTAGGGTGTCCACTTGGGCTCATCCTGGGGTGATGAGGGAATGATAGATGAGTGCGAAATACGACTAGTGTTTTATTGAAAGGGGTCTTGCCTTGAACAACCTCATCGCCTTGATTACATTCTTCTCATCAAGTGTGAAACGGTGGTAGATGCCAGCGGGAAGGACGAGGAGGTCACCAGCATCCACTGCGCATCGGATCCACTTATCGGTGGGGTGCTCTATCCATACACGCCGATGCCACGTGCAGAAACAGTCGACCAGGGTATGAAGCAAGTACGAGAGCTCACAGTGGTACACGGGGCTTACCACGAACATCGAAGAAGCCACTTCCCTCGAGGATATACCTAATCTCCTCGTCTTCGTGCATATGTCTGTAGAACATGGCTTCTTATCAGCATGCGAGCCCCGCGAGCGTAGGGATCCCAGGGAAACACACTCCTCGTAGAAGTTTTTGAGCTTCGTCTCGTAGAGATCGCCGAGTCCTGCTTTAGTGATGGTGATGACATCCCTGTTCTTGTATCCGCGCTCACGGGCGACGGTGTCGATTTCGGGGTAATCGCCTGTCGTAGGGACAGGGAGAGGTATATGCCAATGGAGGACACCTATGGAAGTGAGGATGGCATCGTCGACGGGTGTATCGGAGTTGTGAGGAAGGCGTTGGTCGCCGGGGATGTTGTCAAAGTAGTAGGCGCGCATGGTCGAGTGGTGTGTGTCGGACTGTCGGTCGTCGATGATAAAGCAAGGGAAAGAGCGTCCGCCACCGTGACATCAGATCCGGGATGGCGTTGGCACTCCCACGGAATTCTTCCGAAACTTGCGTGCGTTCCGTCCTATACTTGACCATGGTTCATTTGGTGAACGACTCGGAGATGCTGGTCACTGCTTGTGAAACGAGGCATCTGGGACCAGTGCTTGGGCAGTGGTTTTCAGCAATGTTTGGCTCGATTGCTCCTCTTTCAAGCTTCCATTTGACGCCGAGCTCGGAGTTCACACCACAGGTACCAACTCCACCTTTCCGAGTCAACATCATGAAAACAGCCAAACGTGCATACTGGCGTCGGTTGGTAGGATATCCGGTTCTACACTTTTAAGAGTGCAAATGACGAGCCAGTGCCCGCCAGCCCACCAGTGGGGTGGAAGCGACGCTATGCTGTCCGCTGCCTGAACACCCGACCAACACATGGCGTCCGCACTGCAAGAAGCGAGTGTCAGTTCAAACCGAAAAAGTTTTCGCTGGCCAGCGCTCAGGTCAGCCATTCCTAATCTTCCATTCCGCTGGCACGTTGCATTCAAGAAGCGGAACTCGTGTGCCTCAGTCACTCACATTGCAGTGGGTCATCGCGTTGGTTAGCGCTTTAGCTCCCAACCCTCCACCGCTCACACTGCTCGTCGACTCCTCAGTGCACCAACAGTGTCGTATTTAGAGGCCACCAACTTGATACAGAGTTGCCCATACATTTGCAATGGCGACGCAGGAAGGCTCGACTCGGGTCCCTCGAACGTTCAATTGTCCCCACCATGGATTACCAAGCTCGAGAAAGCTCGTAGTGTGCATTGATGGCACGTCGAACCAGTTTGGCACCAAGGTAACATTGTCAAAGTTCGAAATCGTTTGACTCACGTCACCAACCCGCGTCCGTTCGTAGAATACGAACATTGTCGAGCTCTACAGTCATATCACGAAGAGCGATACACAACTCACCTATTACAGCAGCGGGCTCGGCGCGATTGCCAAGGTTGCCGGCGCATCTGTGGGTCATCGACTATCCAATGACCTGGACATGGTCATTGGCCGGTATGTCATCACACGAGGCTCTATAGCAAATAGTCTCATTCTAGGCCAGGAACTTGCACAAGGTCATCATGGCTTCCTACCGCTGGCTTTCTGACAACTACAGAGATGGAGATAGCATCTTTTTGTTCGGTGAGTCATTTTGTCGTATGGTGTTGATATTACGTATGTCTCACTCCCGTCCCAGGTTTTTCCCGTGGTGCTTACCAAGTCCGAGCGTTGGCGGGCATGATTGCTCGAGTGAGCCGGTTTCCCAATAAGTGCTGTCCGTTAGAGCATCAACTGAAACTTAAAAGGTTGGATTGCTTCTCCCCGGAAACAACGAGCAAATCCCATTGTGAGGTCTCCCGTTGCCCTGGTTTGCATACATCTGATGCATTTGCAGTGCTTTCGAATTATATACAAAAACGGACGACGATGATTCGAGTCTGACACAGCCCGCCAGTGTCATCAGCCAGCCTATGAACAAAGGGTCCAAGAAAAGGGCCAAATACACTGAGCTGGCGAAAACGTTCCAGAAGGCCTTCGGTCGAAGTAACGTTCATATTCATTTCGTCGGAGTGTGGTGCGCCTCCGCGTCCGCCTCATTGCCTTGGTATGTGCTCATCCCGGCCTTTTCAGGGATACTGTGTCGTCGGTTGGATTGAGTAGGGGCAAGACGTTGCCTTGCACGACGACTGCCTGTGAACACGTGTGCTATTTCCGACATGCCCTGGCGTTGGACGAGCGACGCGTCAAGTTTTTGCCCGAGTATGTATATGGGGGACGATCCGGCTACGATGACGACGAGCGTATCAAAGAGGTCTGGTTTGCTGGCTCTCATTCAGACGTGTAGGTCTACCATCAGTTGGTCAAAGGTCTCCACCCTGACGTCCAGGTCACCAGCGGCGGTGGCAATAGACGTAACGAGAGACTCCAGTCCGGGGATATCCCGTTGCTGTGGATGCGGAGTCAAGCTATCGCTGCCGGGCTGGAAATGGTGCCTGCAGACGTGATGTGGAAGATCGACGACTTGAACAAACAAGTTACGCGTTCGCTGAATCCCGGATGGTGGCTGCTGGAAATGTTGCCTCTCAAGCATTTGCTATATTCCAATTCAAACAGGCATACATTCAGGTGAGGTAGTTTAGCATCACTTGGGCGTCGTTTTACCGTCACCAGGCCCCACCTTGGGGGTCCCCGGAGAATCCTGCAAGGACAAAAGGTGCACGTGTCCGTGCTATTCAAGAACAACTACAAGCCTTATGCCCAGTTCTATAACAACCCCGAAGGGTGGCCAGAGCCTATGTTCTGCAACGATCCAATCAGTCATCAGCGGCTGCAGACACTATCCGGACTGTGGGAGAAAGACATTTTCGATGAACGTTTCGTTGAGAGGCTGCTCAACGATCTCAAACGAGGCCAACCAAACCTAGACATGCTGGACCGTCTAGCTTTCATGGCGAGCTTTGGTGGGTTCAAATCTCGCGTTCTCTTCGGCGCTTATGCCGATACATCCTTAGATATTTGCAAAAACACCATCGGTGACAATGAGAGTGCAAAACAAATATTGGATTCCTTTTTGGAGAGTAAAGATAGATTGATACGGCTCAGCACTGCGGTCACCTATTGCGAATTAGGATGGGACTGGCCTTTGGAGACGACCCGCGGCGCACTTGACCAACAAATCGCGGAAGACATTTCTAAACTTTTGAAGAGTGAAGAAGGTCGTCGTCGTGCTTGCACATACATGCCGTCTCTTTGCAAGCGGACGGACTTGAAGGAGGGACTGATGAGTGACGAGAATTTGAAGATGCTCGTCCAACTCTGCGACATCACACGTATCATGAAACATGAAGACGGAACTTCTACCGTTGCTTTCCACAGCGCACAGGCCTTGTCCATGTTGGTGAAATGTGCGTCGACACTGTTCAGCCTTGTGTCCACTTATCTTGACAAAGTCTGTACTTCAGTGGACGTTAATTTTGCCCAAAGACTCGTCGATATCGAGAAGGTGACTGATATTACCGAGGCATTGCGTTCAAATTGCAAGTAACACGATTTGAGCGATCATATGTAAGGCTTACGTCGATCTCAGTAGGCAGCCCTGTGCTGGTTTCCGTGTTGAGTGTTGTAGATGGATTGGCGAAACATGGTATATATGTTTCCGTATTGTTTTCACCCTCCGCTGATATGTCCCAGAATGCGGCAAGGCGATCATGAAAGCGGGCCCCACCGTCCCCACCCTTCTCAAACTGGTCAAGCGATCGGACGACTTTGTCGCACCGGCGGCTACTCGTGTTCTTTGCTCCCTCCTCCCAGACGGTTTGTCCACGATAGCAGTTAAGACGAGTGTGTGTCGTTGACGTAGGTTCACAGAAGATTTACGGGGGATGATGCTCAGATTCGGAGTGCTCTCCATCTTTTTTGATGTGCTCGATCGGTGCTCTGACGAGACCAAGCAAGTAATTTGTGATGCAGTGGCCAAATTTGCGCAACATGGTATGGTCGTGTGTTCCACTCCCAATCAACTTTACTATCGCGACTGATTTTGACGTAGATAATATCCGACTCATGTTATCCTGGGACGGTTACCTGCAAAGACTCGCGAAACGAGTGCAGAGCCATGTCCCAAGCACACGTGATGGTGCTATTACGGCTTTGATAGACCTTGGGGAGAATCAAGGTGCGAAGCGTCGTACTGTCACGTTTTTTCTGATCAGAGACTCAAAGCCACACAGCATTAAGGATCCTTGTCATGGAGGCCATCGAGGCAGCCAAAACGATCGACGTCCTCGTCGCCCGGCTCAACAAGAAATCGACTGCTCTTTCTGCTGCCTCGGCGCTGGCGCATATTATGAGGATTGGTAAGTCACCCCGATGGATAGTGACAAGGGTGGGTTTGTTTACCTGCTCGGTCAGACGATGTGGCTGTAATGGTTTCCAACGATGAAACTGGTGCGCTTGCGGGTATCGTGGGAATGCTTCGGCGCCGTTGGTTCGACGGCCTGCATGGAGAAGATGGCCTCCAAGTTCTATCCGAACTACTCGAATGCGGTCAGTCACATACAGTGGGGTGAGTTGGAATACGTCTGACAAACTGTTTGGACTCGCAGAGCGGTTGCAATCTGCTGTCCTGGAAGCTGGGGCTATCGGCGTACTGCGCGAAATGATTGCTTCTGAACACTATGCAAGTACTTATGCAGGTTTGCACTACCTACGGGTTATCGCTGGATTCGGTCGGACTTCTCTCGTTTCTCCTGATCTGCCAACTTACCCCTCTGCAGATAAGGGGGGAGGCGTGCTCCCAAATCACGAGATGCTGAACTTGGTTCCACACGTGGTGAGCGCATTGCGTGTTCCACTTCGGAGAGTACAGAGGATTGCGATGGAAATTTTGCGATTCCTCTCTGCGGAAGGTATAGTCCACTCAGAAAAATCACTCCCTTGTGCTCGACGAAACTCTCACGATTCGTCCGTAGAGGATCTGAGCGTTCCGATCGTCGAAGGTCTGCTGCATCTACTCAAGGATCGACGTACCGGCGTGATTTTCGCCGTGAGCACTTTATTGGAATACCTAGCCACCCACGGTACGTCGTCACCTCCCCTATCTCGCATCGTAAGAGGATTCTCTCTCAATGGCCGAACTGTGGGTGTATTTATCACACAGAGTCTGTGCGCGAGAGAGTCATGAAGGAAGACTCGTTTCGGCATTTGAGCTACGAATATTATGACGGGCTCCAGCTCGAGTACGATGAAAAGGGCAAAGGCCCAAGCACGGGTACGTCCTCACACGTCTACATTTTTCGTTTCCGTTTTCGCGCCTCTTCCGACCTCAGCGGCGTCAAGGAGCTGATGCATATCGTTGCACAGGCGAAGTGTACGAATCCGTCGGACGCATGATCAAGCTGATGCAAATGGATGAAAGCAACGCTACTGGCGCGGAAGACCTAGGGGCGGGGGAGAAGTGGTGGCTCGCACGTGTGCCGTACGAGCTCAAGAAGGAGAATAGACCAGGGTTGCATTGGATTCCGACACTGTAGTGTTGTCCCCGGGATGGAGCAGCGGATGTACCAGGAATTGTTGCAGGAAGAGTGAGTAGCAATCACAGGACGAGGCACGTTCTTCGTGTGGCCGGGTGGATTCGGTGGTAGGGTCGGGTGTATACAAGGATTCATAGGGGCAAAAGTGGGAAGGAAGAGTGGACTCTGTTCCGAACCTACTTGGTTGCTGAACATTCTCTTGGTGGTACTCCGGAGGAAGACGAGGCAAACTTGTCAATCATTTACCCTAGCTACTCATTGTGCGAGGCGTTACTCAGGAAGAGATCGGTTTACTAATAGTGTGACAAATTGATACATCTGGGCGTACATGTACACTATTTATCGTGGTGCGACCATATCTTTCATCGGGAGGCATAGCAGAGAAATCGTAGATACAAAGAGGCCACCGCCACCCAGGTACAGTACTGCGTTGCTCCCATTGGTGCTGCTGAATAGCCGTGCTGCTATCAGTACACCACATATCCCAAGCACGTTGCCAAAGAACGAGGCCAAGCCAGTCGCAGTTCCCCGGACCGCAGCAGGGAACGCCTCGGGAGTCCATCCGAAGAGCTACGACAACATTGTTCAGTGAAACAATGGTAAGAATAAAGGAAGGCTGCTC
>JBBPUO010000405.1:0-18961 GCA_038094755.1 Caloboletus firmus | reverse complement strand
ACCTGGCTATGATATCTGACCATATATACCTTTCATATGAGAAGTATACTAGCATGGCATGATTCACAGTGTGAAACTATTATAGAGTGAGAGAGTAAAGTTTAGTAAAACCAAAAACAGATTTCCTTACTACTAATAGTAGCCCAGGCATGTCATATTGGGTTCTATAGATATATATTGGCATTAGAGCAACAAAAAAATTAATACCAGCTGGATTTAAACCTATACTCTTAAAAAGGCACAGATTTCTAATATGTTAGATGTCTGTTCCTTTCTCGGCTTTGTCAACTTTTTCCAAATTTTCATTTCACATTAATTCCAACTTGCCTGATATCTAATCAACCTCACCAAGAAATCATAACCTTGGGAATGGAGTACCAAATGTAAAGAAGCCTAAAAAAATCTTTCTCTCTAAAGCCATTCTTCACATGCCAGACTTATTCTAGCTCTATGCAATTATCCTACTTCACCATGAAGCCCATTCCTGTCTCTACTAGAGCTAATATCCTGTTCCTTTCTGAATCTGGCCTTTCTGCTAGGAAAATATCCTCCCAAACTGGTCTGGGAAAGTCCACTGTGGCCAGGGTTATTAAAGAGATTTACCCAAGCAAGAAAAACATCAAATTAGGCTCTCCTTTGAAGCTTTCTTCTACTGATAGAAGAAGAATTGTCTCTAGTATTACCTCTGGCAAGGTTGAAAATGCTGTCTAAGCAACCCATCTCATCAATTCTACCCTCTTTTCTCCAGTCTCTTCCCAAACTGTCCACAATGTGCTAAAGTCTACATCTCTAAAGGCTGTAGTCAAGAAAAAGAAACCACTCTTGTCTGTTAGGCATAGAAAACTTAGGCTGGCCTTTGCTCTTAAGCACCAACACTGGACTATAGAAGACTGGACTAGGGTAATTTGGTCAGATGAGACCAAGATTAACAGGATTGGGTCAAATGGAAGGAAGTATGTGTGAAAAGTAGCAGGAAAACCTTTGCAAGACAAGAAGATATAGGGAATAGTAAAGTTTGGAGGAGATTCCTCGATGGTTTGGGGATGCATGGGCTGGAATGGAGTAGGAATCCTTGCAGAGGTGGAAGGGAGAATGAATTCTGAGCAGTATATCTCCATTTTGGAGGACAATCTGCTTCCTACTATGGAAAATTCTGGAATCCCTGAGGAGAGCATTATTTTTCAACAAGATAATGACCCCAAGCACATCTCTAAAGAGCCCAGGAGTGGCTAGAATCTCAAGGTATCAAGGTTCTTGATTGGCCAGCACAATCTCCAGACCTTAATCACATTGAACATTTCTGGCAAATTCTCAAAAAGAAGCTCAACAGCTATGGAATACCACCAAGAGGGGTTTGGGAGCTTTGGGGAAAGATTGTTGTGGAATGGGGCAAAATAGAGGTTGAGGAATGTTAAATATTGATAGAAAGCATGCCTAGAAGACTAGAGGCAGTGATAAAAGCAAAGGGAGGGCATATAAAGTACTAAAATTGTAGAATAGAAATGTTACTCAAATAAGTGTCCCAATGACATGTCATTTTGAAATGGTCATATCTCAATACCATGGCAACTAAATCACATGAGTAAGGGCTCATCTTCAGGGCAAGGGTTAGGGCTATTTATGACCCTGCAAGGGTTAGAGCTAATTCATCTTGGTTCTCTTGCAAATATTAAGTCTTTCCAAAATGGCCCAACATTGGGACACTTATTTGAGCCACTGTAGCTTAATCTCCTCAGATGTTGTAGTACTCATCATGGTGAATATATGCACATTGTTTATGAGTTTTTCCTCACAATCAGAGCACAGGGCTCATAACCTGTAGAAGTACACTCAGTACTGGATAGAGTCAGTGACTAGTGTATTCCACACCTGTAGAAATGAAAGGGATATAAATATCTCACAAGAAAACTTATGAGAGGGAAAGTATGTGGATTCGAAGAATACCAAGCTTAGGTAATATACATCATAGTGACCTACTTATATACTACCTGAGTCTGCACAAGGACCAGCACTAAGAAAGGAAACTATACTAAATAAGGATAAGGAAGTAACCAGTGAGCCAAGGTAAAATGGGTACTGGGCAAAGGGGACACGAGTCCAATAGATCTCAGGTGTAATACGAGTCATAAACTAAATGGAGAAATGGAATCTAAGATCTAGATCTATCCAAGGGATTCCCCAGGGATAATAACAAATCTAGATGTGAGTCTTAAATAACAGAGATCTGTGATGAGAATCGAGATCTAGGTAATAAATAACCTAATCTAAATAATATCTCAGTAGATCTCGGATCTAACCAAATAGATAAGATAATGAATGTGTTAGATAATGAATGACTAAGCGAATGACTGATAAGATAAGATAACAAAAGAGAATGCATAGACGAATATAAAAGTGTAAAAATAATAAAGTGTACAAAATGCAAAGTGTACAAGAGTGTAGCAAATAAATACAGGTAACAAATTGTGATCATTACAAGAAGTACACTGTAATGTATGAGTGCAAGGTGTGAAGTAGCAATAGATGGATCTCACCTCAGTACTGGATAGAGTCAATAACTGAGATATAGAGTCATGTCAAGACAAAGATTATCTACACAATTATGTAATATGGATCTAACCAAGTCCATTTGTACCATAGTATGTACAAATACAACAGTCACATGATCCATTAACTCAGGGGTTTGTACAAAAAAGAAAATAGAGTTCAGACAGGGATATTTGTAACAAAAATTAGACATTTAGATTGATTTAGACCATTGAGCTAAAACATAGGTTTCCTGATGTAGTATAACAGAGTCTATCTACACAACCACAATATACTGTAGTGGTGTTAGATTTATGCTATTATATTTGGGCCAGGACTATATTGAACTACATTGTACAACAGAGTCAATCTAAACTACTACATAGTTCTACAGAGTCAAACTATATAACTACATGGTACCCTATTGTAGGGGGGGTTGCAACATGACAATGGCTACAATATAGACTACATGATGCTATGTTGCAGCACTGTTTTTTGCCAATGGATACTGGTACAGCTCAGCAACTGTAGCATGTCTGTGGCCCAATGGGAGCATTGTGCTCAATCACTTTACTCGGCATCCTCCACAGCGAGGTGCTGACATCATTCTACAACATACCGACATTCTATCATGGGTACATACCACTGGGCATGTACTCACTACAGAAATCTACTAATACAATACACAAAATTCTTGTCTCGGATCCGGGACAATTAGCTGCTAGCTGAAGATGGCACTCAACAAGTGAGTAGCTATGGCGGCTGTAAGTTGAATGTAGTGGATTCAAGCAGGACACTCACCGACAAGGGCCCAGCCGCTCAGGGGATTGGGGCAATGAGCGCTGTAACAGCGCATGCCGCCATGCACGTACCCAGGCCAGCATTGCACGCCATGATAGCAGGGGGTGCCGCAACAATGGTCACCCCAAAGGTAAAGCCAGCGGCGGCGTAGCACGAGACCGCAAGCACGTTGCAACCTACGCGACGGGGTGACGCTCTGTGAGTAGAAAGTTCAATGACAGGCTGGCAGGGGGATGCTCACCGGTCTGACAGACACCGTAGGCGATTGGGCCCGCAGAAGCCAGGGGCACAGCAGAGGCAGCGAGAGAGAGAGCAGCGAGAGATTTGAAGTTCATGGTCGTCTCGAGTCAGGAGAATGTGGAATTCGAACGGGTTTTTGGTACGTCGTTTATATATACAGTTACCAGCACCCCTTTTGAACAGCGCCGATCACACAGCAAGTAGAGGGCAAGCATGTGAACTGCCGTTCATTGGTGGGTCCACGTTCCCCGCATATCACAGTGCCGTAACTAACCCCAAAAATTCGTTTGTCAGCATCAGATGCGCCATACATAGAGTCCACTGGCAATGAATGAATAAAGGGAGTGTATCTGCGTGCGACGGTAATGAAAGCTCGACATTGATCAGCGAACGAGGGCGCGTTCGTAGATTATTTTGGCAGTACCTTATTTCTTTATCTCACTGCCTTCAGCCATAAAAGACTTCTATCGAACGTCGAGTCTCGATCGTGCAACACCTTTCGGAATCACGGGAAATAGTTTCTTGAATCGATTATCGCCTATTGGACGATAAATGAATTGCGAGAAACTTTTGGGGTTTGCAGCACCATGTCCACACATTCCACCGTGGCTCCAACATTGCGGTCGGTCGAGTCCACGCACGCAGAGATTTCCCAGATACGCGAGGGGTATGGTACCCCATTGGCAGGGTGTAGAGTGGATCTACACATCGTAGTCAGTATCAAGGTAGGGCATCATTGATATCCTACGTGATTTCCTGACCTTTGTCTCCCATGGTGGGTCAATAATTACCGCCGACAACGGACTGTGGATAAGCTAATAAGTTCACATGTATCGCCTCCATCGCTGCACGAGTCTACCTGATGGCTGGCCAGACTTCACTAATTATGGTCTGCCACACGGTTGATGTGAAACGCTGATTCTTGGGCACCACGACGTTGCTGGACTCGAGCTGGACGTTGAGCTTATTAGTATCATATGAGTGCAATGTGTTGCAGACCTAGATTTGTGCGCACATCCGTTTGAAGTGGCCTGTAGAGTGGCAGTGATCGGATTCATTCATCGAATATCTAGTTACACCCTGGAGGATACCGTTTATTGAGGCTGCCATCATATTGAATAGATGACTGGTGTTCTAACTATGCAGATTTCAGTCTGTAGTATGGGATTCGGGGACACTCGGGTGCCTGCTGGTTTACACGTTTTGGCGTCCAAATCACCTTCTCGTACTTACTTTCTGATCGCGACCAACGAGCACAGCCGAGATGAATTAAAACAAAACTACTGCTATCGACCGGCATATTGTGTTCCATCGTGGTCCTCCAAAGAAACACCAGACTTTAAAAGCCAACACCGAAACTTGAGCGTGGTGTTATCGCCGCTTTCTCTACGACTCCCATCATGCCCAAACGTATCCCCACCCCGCCACCCGGCGACGATGAGCCACGCTATTTGACCGTCGTCCACCCTTATGCTATCAGTGGAACCTGCAACATGGAGTTACCAAAGGATAGACAAGACTTCGCGCGTTGGGTGGCCTGTTGCATCGACAAGGATGCTTTTTTCGCCATGTTTCACAAGCCGAGTGTGAGTTTACCCGCGTTCAACCTGGTGTTTCCCACCGGTATCCACCAACATCGTGTCGCTGATCACAAAGTGCCACCGTTTAACAGGCACGAGACATGGTCATCATTGAAGTGAACAGAAATTACGTGCATGTTGACCGCATTCTCGGTGAACATCGCTGGTCCGAATTTCTTCAAAAACCCACCAAAGAAGAAAAGGGCCGAGTCACGCAGGTATTTTACTGCACGTATAATACTGGGAGGATCGTGCAGAAAAACGGTGCGTTTGGTATACGAGATTACTGTCTTGTGATCGGTGGCGGTACAAAGTTTTGCTTCATTGGCCTCATCGCCCCTTTATCTCATGGATCCACCGCGTCAACAATATCTGAGCCTTATGCTCATGGTGTCTTTCAGGTTGGAAGCGCATCGACGTGAACGAAGATTGGTTCAAAGCTTGGTCGCCGAAAAACAAGTGAGTATCTGCCAAGTCCCAGTGATCGAGTTCTGATCTATCACCCCCGATCGGCCACATAGGCAGATCATGTTCCCCTATCCCGCAACTCACCTTTGCGACGTGCCCTTTGAGGACCAGACGAACCAGTCTTTGTGTAGACCTCTTCCAGGCACCACAATAATGCTCCCACCAGTGGTCATCGCTGCTTCGCAGCCTGGTCGGTAGACAATCGTCTCTACAACCGTGACTGCCTGACATTTCTTTCATCATTTCAGTGGTTGGATCTACCGCGTGGGCTGAGAGGAAGGAAGGAGGGCCGTCCCCCACCCTCACTACGGCGCAGACCAGATCAAACACACTCGGAGCTTGGGGGAAGGGTGCACCGAAAGTACAGGCGGCCTCAGCTAAGCAGAACCCTACAGCGAACGGAAGTGCGAAGAAGACAGTCGGCATCCATCAAGGACCTCACACTGGCGCGAGAGTGCCAGCTGTCGGAGGTGGACCGACTGCGGTGAAAGCGACCAACGTTTGTAAGTTGGTTGAAAACTGTTTTCGCAGGGTCAGTATCTCATGAGAGTATGGTTTCCCAGGGCAGAACACGGGCAGAAAGCCTGCGTCTACCCCAGTGATGGCGCACTGGGATGACTCGGCGCCAGTTTCCAGGCAGAGCACCCCGATGTCGCCCGCCATCCCGCCTGCCACCGCTCATCAGGCTCTCGCGGCGCCTCCCGGGCTACCAGCTAAAAAAGATCTTTGGGAAAGTGACGCAACCTCTTACCCAGCTCGGCCACCTGGTCTTGCTGTTCCAAGCCAAATTACTACATCTGTGGCTCAAGGTGGTCCCGATCGCGCCGCCAACCTCAGCGCCACCAGTTGGGACTCAACCTGCCCCTCTAGTTCCAGCCCCGATTCTGACTCGGGACCTGATCTGACCACTGCCACCGAGAGCGACAACCCGTACTCTGTCCACATCCATTTCTCTGAATCTATGGAGGAAGAGTTCCATGGAATGGGCATCAGAGCCTTCGAGGACGACGGTGAGCTCAGGGAGTTAGATGCGATTGCGCCGGGTGCTTGGGACGAACCGACAGGCGCTGCAGCGTGGGAAACGACGGACGGGTCAGGCTGGGACAACGAAGTGTTGGATGCAGAGGACCAGTGGAGGCAGAACCAAGAGACCGCGAAACCGACATTGTGCAATGCACATGGAATTATTTGCAAGAAGGGTATATGCGCCGAGTACGCTAGACAGCTCCGCCTTTCCAAACGGGCCGAACAAGCCGAGCAGCGCAAGGCTGCTGGTGCGAACAAGGGGAAGAAGGGTGGTCGCGCCAAGGGTCGCGGCGCCGGTAAGAAGAATGATGAGAACGAGTCCTTTGACAAGAACAAGACGCAAAACAATGCGTTCCGTGGTCCTGGTGCGCCGGTCAAGACGAACTGGCGTGGAACGCCCCGCACCATTGTTTCCGCTGATACCATTGAGAAGCGGGAAACGACAAAGGCTGCCTCTGACGATGGATGGGGCAATTCTGACTCTGAAGTTGGACCGAATGCTACTGCGGCTGTAACTGCTGGTGCTGAAGATGCTGCGTCCAATGTGAGTTGGGGCGTCTCCGAAGATGCCTACGACCCTTGGGCTGTCACGGCACAGCCAGTCACGGAGGCGAAAGGTTCCAGTGGTAAGCCTCAGGGCAAGAAGAAGCCAGTACAGACAAAGGTCTCCTCCAGCTGGGCGGACCAGGTGGAGACTGAACTCGCTGCTGGCGGTGGCGCGGATAATTTCACGGTCGTTCCCCCCAAGCGCGGCTCTAAACGCGACAGTTCGACCACAAGCTGGGGTACCAGCGCCGCGAAACCATCTACCGGCGGTTGGGGCAGCATTGCTGAAATGCCCTGGTAATTGGTTTGCGTTTTCACGCTTTTGAATGTGTCTCTTTTTCCTGGAAATACTGTACGATATGTGATATCCCGGTGTCCCGTTACCAACGCTCTCGTCTCATTGAAGGCATTCGTTGTCGTTTGTGTTGATTTAGTTGATAGTTTTGGCGAGAAAGAGAATCCTGTAACTACAAGTCTATGAAAAAGTGCTGCGTGCCCGTGCCTTATATATGCGTGCCGACCCCGTCCTGCAGTCTGAATTTGTACAGGCCGTCTTCCATGGTCCATGGAACTTCCTCTTCCCAGTGGCTCACTACCACGACGGCCTGATCATGTCCAACGCCACCCTCGCGTAGATAGCGTCTCGCAGCGCGAACCATATTGTCATCCATCCCAGCCCACACCTCGTCCAAGAGTACGAGCTGGGGACGACCGACGAGTGCGCGCATCAGCAATACCATGCCCTGTTCCCCAGGTGAAAGATCCACGAAACACCGCCTCGAGAACGCCTCGTCCACGTCTACCAACGCACGGTCCTTGTCGTCGAATCGCAATCGCGAAACTGGCGTTTGCTCCCCCTCGTCAGCGACAACTGCCCACGTACGTGGACCGAGTCCAGAGAGGACCTCCCGAACGCGCTCGATGCGCCATCGTCGGACGTTGTCAGGGAGCTCGCCGTCTAGACCCCTCCCGACGCCGCTCTTACCGCCCGGGACGAACGCGCCATCAAACCCAGTGCCGATGACGTCCCAGACGGTCGTCTGTGCTCGTCTCGGATATGCGTTCGCCAGCTCGGGCGAGACGACGCCGATGAGCGAGCGGAGGTGGGGCGTGGATATCCGTGGGCGGGGACGCGAGAAGAGCTCGAGATGGGATTCGCCGCGCTGGGTGTATGACTGCGGGTGGTCGCCTGTCACCATGGACAAAAGTGTGGTTTTACCCGATCCTGGGGGGTGGTGTACTTCGTTCAGAGGGTGGGATGGTGAGATTCATGGAGTGTTCGTACCGTTTGTGCCATGGAGATGCCAGCGCTGGCCTTCACGAATGGTCCAGTTGATCGATCTGAGTACCTGCCTCACAAGGTAAGACACGTCTTGCGAGATGGGATATGACGGCTTGTTTACCTTGCGCTCGCCATAAGAGACATTGACGTTCCTCAAAACGACGACGGGATTGCCTTCGTCCTCTGTTCGTTTCGCTGAAGCTATGGAGGCCATCGAGGTAGCTCTGCCTTCTTGGAGTTCCTTCTTTTCAAGGATCTCTTCCTTGGTTCCAGTAAGAACCTTGCCATCGGAAACCAATGCGAGATGCGTGATCCAGTCTGGAACGGGATCCTGCATCCTAAGACCTATGATAACTCTTGGACGACATGCTTCATGAAGAGATCGGAGGACAGACAACAAGGTCGGTCGACTGTTCACGTCCAGGCCCGCTGCAGAGTCCATATCAGTTTTGTAGGCGCCACTCGAGTATGGTGGACGGACTTAGAGGTTCGTCGAGTAGTAGAAGCTTTGGCTGAGCAAGTATGGCTTTCACGATGCGTGCCCTGCGGGTCTGCCCATTGGACAGCGCCACCAGAGGCAGATCGAGGAGCGACGACAGACCCAATTTCGTGGACAGCTCATCAAAGATGACTTTTTTCACGTTGTCGGCAGCGAGTTCTTCTGACGTCTTTGACACCTGTCCTTTGGGTCGAAGGTTCAGGAAGTCGTAGTCCCCAAACATGCTCTCTCGGAGCGTGATGCGATCTTCTTCCCTGACGGCACCATATCGCGCGGTGTAGTCGTAGAACGCACTCCCCACCGAACTGGGTCTATGAGTGAAAGACACCAGAGAAATTGCGGTATGCGAGTCCCTCGGTGAATCGGACAAGAAAGGGAAGAGTCCTCCGGGAGGCGGGGGCGAGGGAGCGATCCGCATGTGTCCGCCCAACGTCTGCGCGCGCGCTGATTGTGAATGACGTTTCCGAGGATGTAATTTTTGCACGGTACCTTCAGCAGAGCTGTCTTTTGATTGGATCCACGCCCTATGACTGCCCAATTTTGGCCCTCTTTCACGGTCCAGTCGACATCACGGAATACAGGAGCGGCGATGTTGGAGTCCCCGAACCGGTATATGTTGGACTTGGGAATGTGAACGAGTATGTTCTCGGCAGAACTGCTAGTGTAGGACCTCTTGAGGAGGGTTGCACACCAAGAGCTGAGACGGACATGAATGGGTATGAGCCTGAGCAGCCTAAAAGTAACCTGAAAGCGTACTGTCCCAGGCTTTGTCCGTGTGGTATCAAGGTCTTCCAGCGACTACGTCTTGACCAGAGACGTGGCTGCGACATGGAAAATTGACTGAGAACACCTTACTTGCTTAGAGCCTGTTCGGTAGTCCAGGAAGGGCTACTATATCGGCTAGAAGACTGTTAGCGAATTGTTTCTCGGTACAACTTGGTACGTACTGGTATTATGAAGCTCTGGGAGTCATTCCGGTCGGAATAGAGGTCCGAGAGATGGTTCTCTTCGGACTTGCACCCCGAAAGCCTCTCCCGTGGGTCATTCTGACCAGATTCTGACATACATTTATGCGGCATGTTAGCAGCAGTGGGAATATTTAAGTGGAAGGGTGACGCTGGAACGCGTTTGACGGGCCCTTTCAAGGTGCTTTCGGGCCTATCATGTCGATCACCCTGGCATAGTAGTGCCAACACGACTCGGACTCGTCGGAGTTGGCGACCATCAGTAAAATGTTGAAACTCCGGTGCAGCCCGATAAGGCTATCCCGACTGGGGAGCCGCGCCACCGATGAGACACGTCTCCTGAGGCGTCGCTCGCGCTCGTCACGTGTGTTCACTCACAATATCGTCGTTCATTGATAGCGCCTGTCCTACGACATCATAATATATGGCTAGCACAATTTCTCTGTCCGTAGATAGTTGAATATATTCGCATCTTGAACCCATCTGATGCCCAAGTTTCAAGTGAGACAAAAATGATTTCGAACGGCTGCACAATAGTCAGTCACAAATGAAACCGTACAGCGGCACATGGCAAACATCTTTACAGAGCACCGTAGCCTCTTTCATACATATCATCGTCCCCCTCTTCTTCCTCATTTCCAAGTCCATCTCCGTCTCCGTGGCCATCACCGTCACCATATCTGTCACCATCCTCGATTTCCTCTCCCTCGTCATCTCCGAGTCCCTCTTCAAGTTCCTCTCCGTCATGGCCTCCGTGTCCATTACCTTCGCCATCTTCTTCCCTGCCCTCATCTTCCACATCCGAGTTACTCTCTTCACCCTCGTCCTCCCTTCCCTCTTGTAACTCCCTACTGTCTGATTGCAAGAAGTCGTCCCAATGGCGGATTATAGTGTGCCCGATGCCACCTCCTCGGTAACACATAAACATGTCGCGATCGACAAATCTAGTAGCAAAGTAGTTTTAGTTAACCATGAGTTATTGAGTTATGTACTCACATATTGACTTCAAATGATTGCCAATCATCCTCTCCTTCCGTCTTTTGTCGTGCAATTGAGTGGCTCTTGAGCAATTCACTTGTCCGTCCCACCGAAAATGTTAGAATAAGGTGGACGCTATGGATCACTACATCCGGGTCCACAAAACCGAACACCTCAGGGTCATCCTCTGGCAGGAACCCGATCCGAGGGAGATGGCGAGCATGAAAGATGGAAGAATTCGTTAGATTACGGCCGAACCAACGAACAAATAGCACGTTTTTACACTGGATGTCATAAGAGTGTGAGTCCTCGCCATAATACCGAACGTTGACGTGAAAAATCTTGAGTACACAGGCGTACCAATATGGATGGCAGTTCGCATCTGTCTCGTGTGAGAGTACCATAATGTCTGTGTGTGTACGGGGGTTAATGATGTCTTGCTCGTGTCTTAGGCCGTATGTTGTGTAGTTTACTGAGACCTTCCTGTGTTCATACATTGCATTGTGTACGATGACGAGCCTGTCATGCGCAGCATCAGTGAACGCTGTACTCTCACCGTCCCACTGTTCTCCTGGAAATCGGATGCGATGGAGTAAATGGTCTTTAAGATGATCTAGAAAGTCCTGAACAAGTGTCAGTGTTCGACCTTCACAATCGTGGCTTTAATACCTTTGTCGCTCTATCTCCTTGTAGAGATCCGAGCCAGACCATTATGTCAATTGGCAATTGTTCGGACTCGGCAATATTATAGTGCTCTGAGGGAGACATGTTTGGTTGTATCGTCCGTTGAGTTGTACACTCTGTGTTGGGCCCATCCCCTCCATGACTCGACACCTCCTTCTCAACCTCCTTCAGTAAAAGGGCAAAGAAGCGCTCTCGTGCCTCAAGCTTGCTCATAGTTGCCAAAGTGGTTGAATGGGCCTTCAAAGTTCGGGTATAACGACGTTTGAGATGTCGGTGCTCCAGCTCTCCCTAAAAATCATTAGTACTTTGTTTAGCTCAATAAATGAAGTCACCGGTTGTGTTGTATAATTGTCTGTTATCCCTCACTCTCGTATAATATCTGGGTAGTCCCCAAGCGCATGATGCTTGTAGGTATTGAGATTGAGCTTCTTGCATTTCACTCCGCTTGACTTCTGGGGAACAGTACTACCAGTTTTTGAGGCATATGCTGCAGCTCGTCGACCGCGTGCTGCTGTTTCACGAAGGAGCTTGACTGTAACATAGGCCTTACAGGTCGTCTTTAAGAACTTACGTAGGGTTTGACCAAGAGACACCACAGCTGC
The DNA here is from genome assembly GCA_038094755.1 of Caloboletus firmus. Lineage (NCBI taxonomy): Eukaryota > Fungi > Basidiomycota > Agaricomycetes > Boletales > Boletaceae > Caloboletus > Caloboletus firmus. The sequence goes on along the minus strand of JBBPUO010000405.1, from coordinate 6,764 downwards.
ATCGAAAAATTTAAGTGTATCTGTCGTGTGTATACGTAGCTTGGCATAGGCATGCCATGTCGTGAGCTCAAAAAGTACATCTTGCACAATGGAATTGTGCAGCGCCGGTAGGAGACCGTCAAAAATGGGCATCGCACACTTTCAAATTGTAAGTCCTCTACTGTTATGTTTAACTTTGTAACTTACCTGCAACAAATCCTTGAAGTCTCTTGCGGCCATTTGTTTTAGACTTGAGACATTCCTGGAAATTTTCCGGATTGTTCCTCAGCCAAACGATGAAACCGCACGATACCTGTCAATCGGGATAAGTATATAATCTATTATAGAGAAAATAAACTTTGTTGGTGGGGGTGTGCTGTGACAACGAGGTGTTTTTAAAACGTAAAAATTCCCACGGATCAAGTTGACTGAAAAGGACAATACATTTGAATAAGCACAGAGCTACTGAACGGCGGCGGGATTAATTGACCCCCATTTGTCTAGTGGCACCAGCCCGAGAGTGACAGCTGCGGCCGGCCATCATCATTCACGTTCCAATCGTACGCATCCCCATTATACCGTCTGAATCTCAGCTATCCCCACAGCTGCAATTACTACTAGATAACTTCAAGTACGACACACAAAAGTAAAGGCACCCTCAGGTAGGTGCAACCATGAGCATTCGTCACCGCTTAGGCGCCGCCTTCGCCTTCAGCACGGCACCCACAACGGTCCTGTTGGTGCTCGTTTATGCTGCGATATTCAGCACCGTACTCGTCACAGACAATCTCCCTCCAGTTGCCAGAGACACACGAGGACTCGACTTGGACCAAGCTTGGCGGGATCTTCACCTGGCGAGCCACCCCTTACCCCATGCTATCAAGTGCTGACCTTGCTTCCCAAGGTGTCTGCCAGACCCCACCCCTTTAACTCCCATGCCAACGACCTTGTCCGTCACTTTATCCTCGAGCGCCTCGGAGATATAGCTTCGCAGCACCCTCACGTTACAATTGATTACGATGTCGTTTCGAATGTATCATGGGCCACAAATCTTTTCTCCACCATACCGCGCGCCGTCTACCAAGAAGGAAGCAACATTCTTGTCAAAGTAGAAGGCACCGATCCCGCTTATAGCGAATCTGGGGGTTATCTGATGTCGGCTCACTATGATTCAGTCTCCACTGCACCCGGCACGACTGACGACTCCATGGGGATCGTCACATTGGTGCAGATGGCGGAACACTTTGCGAAGCATAGACCAAGGAGGACTGTCGTGTTCAACATCAACAATAACGAAGAATCTGGCCTGAACGGAGCGCATGCGTATGTTTTTGAATACAATCCGAGGGATGGCACTCATGTCCTTTACAAGTTTCTTACAGCATCCATGGGCCAACATCAGTGATGTTTTCCTAAATCTTGAAGGGGCTGCTGCTGGAGGGTACGTTTCGTCATTGTTTTGATGCTGTTGACCCACCGTTGATAGCCTCGTCCAGTCGACCAGTGGTATTCCGGGCCACAAGCATTGCGCCGCTCTCCTCCTGGACAAACAGTCACGTCCCGCATCCACACGCCAACGTGCTCTTTGCAGATGCGTTTTCGCGTGGTGTTATACGTTCCGCGACCGATTATTCGGTCTATGAGCAAGCAGGCTTGGACGGTCTCGACTTCGCCTTTTATAAGGGCAGGAGTCGCTATCATACGTGGTATGACTCGATATCCGGCATGGAAGGCGGTAAAAAGGCTCTCTGGGCGATGATGGAAGCCACTCATGGTGCCAGTCTGGCTCTCGCGAATGATGACACAGTCTATGTTAAACCCCTTCCCCGACAAGAAGGACCTGTCTACTTTGAATGTGAGCACCCCGTAATCTTGTTTATGTACCGAGGTCTGATATTGCTGGTCAGTATTTGGTGCTGCTTTGGTATTTTTTTCGCTGGAAACTTTGTTCATCGCGAACGTGGTTCTGCTCTCCACTGGTCCCATCCTTCTCCTGCTCCTCGCGTATTCAAAACACAGTATCCGCCTGAGTAGGAGGATTCAGTCCCGGTATTTTGTCCACCCCGATGAAAATGGCGTTCAAGAGAACGTGGCGTACCGCGAACGAGCCTTGGCCGCATTGAAGAGATTTGGAGCTGGGTTTTGGAGCTCAATCAAGTTCTGGGTGGCTTTGGTGGTCAGCATCGGTCTTCAGGTAGCTCTAATCGCAGGATATGTCAACCTGAATCCCTTCGCAAGTTACTCTTTCTCTCTCAAGAATCGACCTCTGATGCGAATAATTTTAGGTCATTCATTCTCATCCTTTCCTTGTGTTCACTTCCGCTTTGTCACTGGCCTATCTATCGACTGTCCTGGTGGTATCCTTCCCTTGTAACCTTCGCGGTGCCGCATTAGCCCCCGACGAACAGAAGCTTTCGATTCTTCTGCAAATCTACAGTTTCACCTGGGTATTACTCGTCTTCTCCACGGTTGTGCTGCGCAGCGCCGACATAGGTAGCACCTACTTCATCACCACCTGGAACGCGTGTGCCCTTCTTGGATGCGCAGTGGGTCTGGTGGAAGCGATGACGGCGATGCGTGGTTTTGAGGCAGGAGCTGAGAATGATACCCATGCCTATGTGGGAGGGGTCCGATACCAGGCTATCAGCACCGAAGTGGATGCAAATGGATCACAGTCATCACCCAGGATCGTGGAAGGTCCTGAACCTACAGAGACCACACCGCTCATCCCGCGAGAGCACTCGCATCCACCCACTCTGCCCCCAAGCAAAGGACAAGGTGCCATCGGATGGTGGATTTTACAATTGCTGCTCGCAGTCCCTCTTCCTGTCATCTTGGTGTTCCATATTTCTGTCATGCTCCTAGGCGCAACGAATCAGACTCTCACAGATGGAAATAGTCCTGCCTTGAGTGAGTCTGCTTTGAGCGCACCATTCAAGATTGTCTCACTCATAACGCTACTCTCCTCGACGTTTCAGCGTACAGCGTCGTGTCTCTCGTGGCTCTCCTGCTCATTTTACCCATGTCTCCATTCAGCATCAACGCTCATCGATGGCTCACGCTCCTCGTGCTCGCCATCTTCGTCCTTTCAACTGTGTATACATGGGTCGCATTCCCGTTCTCGCAAAAAGCGCCGCTCAAAGTATATTTCGTCCAATCTGTGAACCTTACTACTTCGGGGACAGAGATTGAACATGCAACGACTGCGCTCACTGGACCCAAGCAATATTTAGCCAGTCATCTCTTACCAGAACTCCCGTCTACGTCCGGCAAGTCTGTGGCATGCTACGATGCCGCAGATAAAGTCGGTCTACAAACATGTGCATGGGAAGTCGAGGCGGAGATGGCACCTTCACCTGGAGGAAGGAGCACCCCTTTCGGTGGCACCGACACGCCATGGGTGTCCTACTCCTTGGATCGCACGGGACCCAACAGTGCTCGGATCATCGTCCAGGGTCTCAACACGCGATTTTGTACCCTCGAGTTCACCAACCGACGGATTTCCAAGTTCAGCATCGCAGGGGATGGGAACAAGGGCCTTCAAGAGGGGTACGACGTTCCTGAGCGGGGATTAAGTCAGATTCAACTTTGGAGTCGCGATTTCGGGAAGCGGTTCGAGGTGGCGGTGGAGTGGAAGGTCGGGGATGATGTGAAGGCAGATGACGGACTCCAGGGACGAGTGAGCTGCGGTTGGGACGAGTATGAACGTGCGACGGTTGGGGGAGGACGATCCGGGGGTCAGATTCCGTCTTTGGAGGAAGTCATTCAATTTTTGCCAGAGTGGGCTGTGGTGTCCAAGTCGACCTCTGCGCTTTTCAGTGCGGGAAGGGCGTTCTCGGTTTGATCATGCGTTGGTATTTGTACTATATTCTTTTTGGATTTGTAGCATATCTAGTTATTATCTCACATCAAGGGTGTTCATCGAGGAAACGCAATCGGCCACTGGTAGCATGATGATTGGTCTAACTTTCGGGAGGGGGTGACATGACCACGATGGATGGTCCATTAACGCTTGATGTGAGTGGGAAGGAGGAACGGGGGGATATTAGGTACTATGCAACGTTTGTGGTCTGTACGCAGTGCCCGAGTCCGGATGCGCTTGCTCAACAAACACAGGGGTTTTCTTCACTATGGGGTTCTATTTTTCCGCATGATAGAATCACAAGCAGAGTTTATCACCAAAAAGCAGTCGTGTGAGGACCCAGTAACTGTGATAACAATGTCAGATCAGGTGGGCAATAATGCTGCGAGATCGTCCGAGGGTCCGTTGAACGAACCTATCAGCAAGACTCGAGCACCGGCACACACGTAGCAAGCGATAGCTTTGGCCTGTCGCCACGGGGGCTTGCAGGGCTGCACTCCATTCCTACTTGAGCCAGGGCTGAACACCGGCTTCCATGCACTGTCAAACCACCATTTTTCTTCATAGTCGAAGAGCAAGCGTCATCAGACAGAGCTCCATCGTGCGGAAATTGCCAAGTAAGTGGTTCATCCTACCTTTTCCAAACGACTTCAGTAGTACGTGCCCCATTAAATACTTACGCAGTCCTACACAAGTGGAAGCTGTGATATCGAATCCGACATTTAACGTTTTTGACGACTGGCCTAGCCCAGGGCGACACAAGCAGTGAGAATATATGAACTATCAGACGTTGTCAGTCGTCACAAGCACCAGGGCTAAGAATGCAGGTGCTGTATACCTCGCAGAAAGCTGACCAAGAGCAACGTCGACCGGGATGGGACCATTAGCAAGTGTTGGGAGGCGATTGCACTAAGTTGGCATGGTTCACTACAGGAAGTGGCCTCAACCCGCGCGTCATCCCAAGATCATGTGGGATGGTATTCACCCACGGTTTCAATGGAATATTGGAGGGAGACGGGATGAGGCTGAGGACTCACCAATTCAATACCCACTTACGACTCCGTTCTGTTATAATCTGCGGTTAGGACAGCACTTGTCAGGCCTGGAAGCCGCGCCCACACGCTTCAATGTTCCGCAAACACACATCCTCCAACGTCAGGAGGACTTTGGATCCATTCAAAATTGTCCTGAGCAAGGTTTCTAGATAAAAAAGATGAGTTTTGACTATTGAGTGCGTCATCAGCAAGATTGTTTGATCACGAGATACGACTATATACAAATATATACACTCTCGACGACAGCGAGGCCAGCGAAAAGTCAGCCGGTATATGTATCTATACGAAAAAACTCGACTAGAGTCCGAGTGCCATAGACTCGATAGTGTCGAGCCACTTTGTAGATATGCTGGCTGTCAATATTATATGATACTCACGATATCTACTTATTGTATTCAGCTCGAGTATAGCGCACGACAAGCAATCTACACCATTAATATATTGTGCGACAAGTGATCTAATCCTCAAAAGCTAATACATGATACTACGGTGCATTGCTACAGTGTAGGGTAATGTATTAGAGCCTGAGTGTGGTCTGTCTTCAATGAAAAAGGGTCTAAAGGCATGAAATGATCTAGCGATGAGCAAGTGCTGAACAGTGCTAAAGGAAACTGAATGGGCGCAGATGATTTGCACAACGAAAACGATGACTTGGAGGTGGGAATGGGAATGCCAGGACACAATAGACGAGGGTATGCCCATATCATTTGTGGGAGCGAGCAAACTTCCTACTGCCTGTCTTGGTGGCAGTGGACGATCTAGTTTTCTTGCGCTTCTTACTGCCATTGGGGTGTTCATCAACATTGGTTAATGGACTCTCTGCTGCCTCGTCAGCGACTGGCCAGTCTTCGTTATGAGAACCTTCTATGGAGTGATCGCCAAGGTTTGTGTTGGTAGTCGTGGAATCAATCACTTGAGTGGCTGAGCTTGAAGTGGCAGCATCAGGACTGTTGGAGGTCTCTCCGGTTTCCTTGTTAACTGGGGTTGGGCTTTGAGTGAAACGGGTGCCAGTGGAGGGGCGTTCGAACGATCACTGAACCATCTGCTTCTTCATGATAGCGGTATCATCTTCCTTGGATGAGTTCTCAGGATCCTCTGTAGTAGCATGTCCACGACCGTGTGGATTGCCAAATAAGAGCCTGTACTACCATTAGCTACTATTCATTATCAAGAACCAAAACTTACTTGTTGTAATACTCACAAAGTTTCTTTGTCCAGGTTGGTTCAGCTTCAATTGCAACAAAGTTTGCAATCCTATAATAAAAGTCTGGCAACTTGAAGAATCCGTCGCTATCGATGAGTTTGGCCTGCAAACAAATGCTGAAACGAGCCTGTAAAGTTGTAAGACTGAGTGAACATCGCCGAATAAATGTGCAAACTTACATGCGTTGCTGCATAAGCAATATGCCATGCATTGACACCACTCATATTGTGGATTTTCGTATTGCATGCACGCATACTTTGAGTCTTCAAGTTGGGGAGTGCTGATGAAGGGGACGTTAAGATGTGTTTCATACCCTGTCCAAATAAGTATCAGCTAAAATATGTGAAGCACATTGTAAAACTTTATGCGTTCGACCAGATATCCACGAAGAAAACTGGATACTATATCCTTGGGGTCAAACCTTTCCCCCAGGGTGTTACCTTCATAAAGAAACGCTGGGTTCTTGTTTGCCATCACCTTGATAGTACCCGAGTTAATCTTCTTTCTAGTCCTATTCTCATGTATTATCATCGTGACCTTAGAATACAACAAATGAGATACTCACTTGACTGGATCATCCAACATTTCCTCAAGGTAGCGGATAGGACAGAGAAGCTGCGCCAGCTGTTACGAATACTATTTTTCTTTTCTTTTATTTTCTTTT
>JBBPUO010000404.1:1814-19038 GCA_038094755.1 Caloboletus firmus | reverse complement strand
CGTCATTTGCACAGGTTAAAACGCTGTCTATCGCGATGAAACTCAGGGAGGAAAAGGCTATGATAGGTTGGATAAGGGAGAGGAGATGAGACATGAGTACTTGAGTATTGCTAGGTTGAGGCTCTTCCACACTGCCAGCGTCGATGGTCGGTTTTTGGGAAAAGCGATATAATTTTAGCTTCAGTCACGAGACATGGCTATTACATAGCTCGGCGCGGATCGGATGGATGGATGATTACATAATCCGTTGGTTCCAAAAGACGAGCAGCTCGCCGGAGACCGGAATCCCTGTCCGTTCGAGTCACGTGACACTCATATTGCACGGACGAGCGTCCGTCCGACATTACTTCATGACAATGCATGATGTATGTCCGTGTTGCATCGAGCGTCGCGAGCAGCGTACTACCTCTCTCAAGATTACTTTCTGTTAATCTCATCCTCGCGCGCCAGGCAACCACATCCACAAAACATCCCTTCCCGTTCCCCCCTTGCGTGCACCCAACACCGCACGAGATCTTTCACCTCCCGCGCAACGCATCGCAGGACGAGATAAAGAATCGATGTGAGTACCCATTGCCTTTCTTCACACATCCTATGTGCCTCGGCTTGCGTCGTTGACTATCTACATCATTCAACTTTTTGGATTTTTGTGTCATCGACCACCGGGGTTGGGATAAACTCAACTACCAGATTATGAACTTGTCAAGGTGTACCACCCTGATGTGACCCACGGCCAGCACAACGATTCGCCCTCTGTGCGCAATGCTCGGTTTCGCGCCATTACGCATGCGTATGGTGTCTTGCGTGGTCGACACGGTCCGAGTTCCACCCCGGGTGCGTGGGATTCCAGTGGATCCCGTGACGAAGCTATGCGCGCAGAGCTTCGGCGTCGTTCTCGTCGGTCGAGATCGGCATCGTCGACGACGACCATGGATACTGACAGCGTACAACACAAGAGCACCGATGATACCAAGCTCCGGTATAACCTCTTCGCATTTGTGCTCGGTGGAGTAAGCCTTCCCTCCCCTGGAATACACAGGCTGCTCATTGACGAACCATTGAACTGTATCACTTCTGCGACTCCGATCACATACATCCGTACCTCAAATTCTCTTGTGCGTTTTAATCCATTGACATTTCGTCAGATATTCGTAGCGATGATTTCTGTTAGCTCCCACGTGGACTATGTAGAACGGCATTCTAAATCCGCCGCTGCTCACCTTGCTCAGGTGCGTGCAGAAGCACAGGTTTATGGTATGGAACGACGGAGAAAGATACGAGAGCATGTAAGGGCGTTCCATGAGGAAGGGGAGACGGTGGATAAGAGTGAGCGTCCTGAGATGTGTGGCACATCAAAGGCGTGGCCGAGTGAGCTTTTGGCACTGGGAGAGACAGTGCCAAGAAAACGGGTTGAATGATGAGCGGATGTGAGTCCGAGGGTGTGGTGTTCCGTGTGCTCATTGCCGTGGCACTGGTGTAGCCATTCCCGCGCCGGGCAGGCTGGAGTACTATGTTGGTAGCACAGGTCCCGGACTTGCATTCATGGATGATATAGACACCTGTACCAAGTCTTGGGAAAGATGAGGCAAGTCGGGGTAGGTCAATGTCCAAGAACCTTTGGCTGTCCTGGTTTGGTCCTAGTGAAGAAGAAGTTAACTAAGGGTGTGGTGGTTTTGGGGTCCCCTGCCAGGCGGGTAGGAGCAATTCGGATGACCCCGTGGTATGGTTGGGAATTTCTTCCTGATCGTCTGATTTCCTCACCTGTTACTTACATGCTATTCGGATAGGCTAACTCTTCTAAGTATCCGACCCTGTGGCGGTAATGTGGTGATAGTGTGTCGAGCTTGGGCTCGATCGTCTATATTTATTTCGACAGTGCATCGCTGTTTGTTGCTCGAAATTTCCCATTGGAGTCATTGGACCACAGATATCTCTGCACCAGGAGATGGGCAAGCTGTAAATCGCGGGCTATGTCACGGTCTCCGTCCTCATTGCCCATCAGTAGCATGCCGCCACCCCTACCTGATTTCGAACGACCCTTCTAAGACTCCAGTTGATCAGCAGCACTGGATTGGACAAACATTTTCATTTGCGCCCGTATGTACACACGCCCAGCTGAGCGCTGATCCAGAACAGTACTAATCTGACTCAGAAAGCACCTTGGCGCCAGGACGATCCATGCGGGTGACACGTACTCTCACGTAAGTACCCTATGAGGTCCCACTGGCAGAGCACTACTTACTTATCAGTATTCAGGGCAGTGTGTCTGGTTATCTTGGCAGATAGCTTATTCCTGTGGTTCCATGCTCAGTGTCATCGCGTTTGAACATGGTCCGACCAACCAAGTCCGAAAAAGAGTATGTAACTTGCAACGCGAAAGGTGCGTGGGTTTGTCCATGCGTCACTGCAATTGGTGAGGGGCGTTTGCCCTTAACTAGTTGCGCCCATAAAGATGTCATTCCTGCTGTGGTTGTATGTAAATGGACTCATTTGTTCCCGTTTCCTCGCTCGGAGGATCTCTTGGTAGGTCTAGGCTGGCTTTGGCAGTGTAAAACTGAGTCATATAAATCCTAGCTCTCCTGACATGACGCCTCCCCTTGTAGGTGGGCCATCGAGTTTCCGTGCTCCTCCTTGCACTCGATCTTTCCCACCGCCACATCACAAGCCTGACAATTTCCGAAGCTACTGTTTTTTGGCGTCCTCTTAGTTATCGAGGCCGCTCACTGAACTCGATACCTCCACCATGTCTACCAGCACAAATGCTACGAATCCTGCATCCATATCTCCTTCGGCGGCCCCATTGCTACCGGACCCCAACGCCATCATACAGCCCTCACTAAACACCATCATGATCGGACACACTTTCTTAACGCTTCTCTTGCCTCTCTCGATTGCATTGTTCTACTTTTCCACCCCGCGGAGTCGCCGCCGGCCTATCTTTATTCTCAATGTAGTTGCCATCATCCTCGCTTTCACCGCGGGTGTAATGATTGACGCACTTGCGGTGAGCTGACCACTCAGAGATAGGCAAGTGACCGCACAGGATCACTGATGGACGTTTTCAGATTCATTCCATACTATCCCTTCAAGATCCATGGCCCTCGTCGGTGCGCTGTGATTTCAATCGGTGGTCCCTTTTCTTCCCTCATGTATTTTCTACATAGGTGAACATTGCCATTGGTGTCATCGGCGCCTTTCAATCCATACTTGTGGACCTCATCTTGCTTGTTCGCCTCATCTCCGTCCACCCACTCAGTCGCCTCGGTCTGACCCGTTTCGTTATTTTGACCTTCCTCCCAATCTTCCTCAAGATCGCCCGCGTCGTCAACATGATCCTCTTTATTAAAGTCCTGGCGGATGCCGCACGTGGCCCTCTCGGCCCTGAAAACCTCGTCATCGTGTGGGCGGGGACGCCTTACCTCAAAATCGAATGGTCCGCTCAGGTGGTGGACAATGCGTAAGTGTGCTGGTTCAGCGCTTCATTCTAACAGCCCAATGGAGGAGTCTTTTCTTTTCTGATGCGTAGGTATGCATCGCTTGCGTTCCTTTGGACCATCCGGGACCGGGGAAATGGACAGGGGATCACGAGTAACATTTATCCCAACAGAGGTAAGCAGATTATTTCTCGCACAATTTGTCACCTGCCAAACTCAACCGAAACCCGACATTTTAGTCACGTTTGCACAGCGCATGCGCACCCTCTCTCATATCGCGCTCTCAAACTTCCTCATCCCATCTTTATTCTCTATCGCACAGCTCATTGTCGTTTATCGCAATGTCAACGTACTGATCGTAAACGAGATTGTACTCGTAAACACCATGGTTGCCGTGTTCGGTGTCGTCTTCGCCACTGTGTGGGCGGGAAACGTCCATCGACGCGAAGCGCAGATCGATCTATGGGAGGACGTGTCTCCAGCAGACGACGATGCCATGGCAAAGCGTCCTCCTAACGAGTTCAATTTGCCCGGACTTGGGACCTGGCGCGTCGCGACTCCACCCCAGACATTGACGTTTGGGAGTACGAGGTACGCCGTGCCAATGGATGGTGTGGGTCTCGGTGCACGTGCTGGTGGTGGGTCTGATTCCGAGTCGGAGAATGGGAACAATCGAGGTATGTCGTTGGTTTTCGGAAGTCAGTTGTTCGCGCCGGAGGTGCGTGTTTGTTCAACGTGCGGTTTTATACCAGGTGCTTTGGTTGGCAGGAGTGGCGGTACGGTGGCGGTGTCTGGTTCGCTGGAGGAGGATGTCGCTAGGTCGAGTGGGTTTCCTACGCCGAATTATTGAGCGTCGGATTCTGCATCGGTCCCCTTCCTCCTTGCGTTTTGTCTTTGGTTCCTTGTTAGCTGTCCCTTGAGGCTCCTGAAGTCCCTCGTTGGATCACACGCAAGTTATTATTGTATCGTCACTATCATGTATGAATATTCATATTCAGGCGTTAGCTCAATTGTAGTATATGGCAGGTTCACTGATCGATCTGTGTCCTTGCGCTGCGTGGCAAACGTCTTGTAGTAGCCTTTCTGTTCGTGCCATGTGTCCTACCGACATATCCAAAACGAATGCGATACCCACACACTGAAAGGGGGAGAAAGTGTCCACCAGGTTGGCGAACGATGTCACGTCTCTCAATCTGGGGAGTACGTCTTTGCATCAGCAGCCTGGGGGCATCATGATCGACAACTCATGTTGAGATATTGTACACAACCGGCATGGAATCAAACTTGACCAATATAAGCTAGCGAGTCAGCAACTTGGTGTCAACAAGGGTCTCAACAGAGAGGATGACGTTTGGGAATGGGGACATCTGAGGAACACAAGGCCACAGGCGTAGCATGGCGAGATGTCACTATTGATGGATCGCAAAAGTGTTCTTCCTGTGGATGAGTATGCTCAGATTTAAATAAGAATAAGTTCGACACGGATCAAGACTGACGTCTGAGCAAATCCAACGCGGTTGGTGTCCGTGTCGAATACCTACCCAAAAAGTGATCGATGAGTGCATGCTTCTCCAAAGACGAGCCACTACTGACCGTATAGTACCTCTCCATGAACTTCTGTCCCAGAATAAAATCCAGTCCCTGTCCACTACCACTTCCCATGTTGGCAACCGTACCGTACTGCTTTCCAGCAACTCCACCCCATACTGTGTTCTGGTCTGTTGGAATTAGTTGGGCAGCGACGTCCATAGTGAATACCCGGTCAGCGATCGAAAAGCTGAGAGGCTGCATCGACGGGACGGAGGACTCGGGAATTTCGACGAGACCAGTTTGCGAATCCATAATCGCTCCTGGGATTGCATTCAAGTATACGGCAAAGAAGTCGTCTGCAAGGAGGACCTCTGGAGGACACGACATTTGCGTCAGATCTAGAGGGTGGCTATGTAAGAGTGAAGGAAGCATACGCGTGGTACCGGTGTCGACGACCCCAGGAGTGGAAGCGGGTATTACGAGGTTGTCGCCGTATGTAGACGAAGCGATGTCGACGCCCCAGTAAGAGGCGGCTGGATATATCGATGTCACGGGGACATACGTCAACTCACCCTCGTACTGCAAACGGCGCGTACAAGTCATTTAAGCACCGAGCTGACAACAAGCGAGACGAGAACCGTATTCATACCCAGCTTGAATCAGCGCCTCCGAAAGTCAATGCACCATCTACACAACTCAGGATTGATGATAAACAAGGATCAGGCATTGAATACTCACTTGTGGTAGGGTCCTTTGCTGCAGGGGCAAAGTAAACACCAAGTACTTTGTGATCGACAAGTCTCTGCGACACGAGGTTGTCCGTGACCGTCGGAACCATTGCATTTATGTCAGGTGAGAGCGTGCCCTGTGTGAGGTCGACAGGTCCAACACCAATGATGCCATCGATACCCGGGAAATCAGCAAAAAAAAGCGCATCGCCGATTGATTGGTTGGTGAGGACAAGATTGGGTGCGACAGCCACTTGGTCGAGATCTGTTTACTGTTAATAGTCAGGTACGGATAAAGTTACAAGATCCCTACACTCGGATCCCGAAAAATAACCCGACCCATAAGTGACGCTCACAGTTTGCCCTGTGGGGATACTGGTGGACGTCTTAACATATGGTTTGCCGGTACTGCAACAAGAATTATATAGTTGCATAACCCCGCATCGAACATCCACACATACCCACAGAAAGTGTTGGAGGAGGCGGTGTCAATGAGGAGGTCATAATATGTCGGTGGGTTACCGATACCGACGCTTGTTGTGTACTGGGTGTATGCCAGGTTGGTCGCTGGAACAGTAGTCGGTCCACTGGGTGTACGGGACATTAGAAACGCGGCCCGTGCACGATCCGCGTCAGGAGATCCCTTGAGATACGCTCCGGTGCGCTGGAGCTTCGTCAATGGAACGGTGATGACCGGAGAGGCAGAGGCGGACGTCGCGAGAAGGACGAGGGAAAGTGCAGAAACTGACTTCATGTTGAGGGAGTTGGACAGAGGGTACACCGTTGGTGTTGGACATTTATAGTGCGGTAAGAAACGTGAGAGAAGGGAACGCAGAAGACGCAGTATCATATATGGTCGTAGTAGATTGTGATACTAGTCGGTGGACCCCGGCCATTACTTATGGCATAGGATCTGATTTGACTCGGCCGATTCTAGCCGAGTGGGTGCAACGCAGGCCGTGGAAGCCTTTGGTAGACCGGCCAAGTTTCATGTTCATGTTCAGGCCATAGGAACAAAGTCAGTTCCCTAATTAGGCAACTATATAGGATGAGGGTGGTATGCCAGGTCAAGCCACTGGTGATGAGTCGCTGAGGAAAATATAATATTCAGTGGTTGGGGAAACTCGCTGAGCTCACCTATTGAGCAAAGTGCTGTAGGTAGCTCAATAATGTCCGATGTACTCACCTCGAGGTTGGGGAAACCAGCTGGGGTGCAACTAGCGAAAATGGTAACATGTTTATATAAGCTAATGGAGGAAGAAATCCGCGCCGACTAGTTCCGGCATGCTCGGAGAAAAATCCCTGGCCGGCCTGTAGGATCACACCTCACCTAGTAGGTCGCCCGCCTTCTCCCATTTACGCAAACCAATCTTGCGGAGGGTCGTGCCAGCTCGCTGGCACATACCCCTCGTGGTCACCGCTTTTCCCACTCCCTCTGTCTGGTAGTTCACCTTCGTGTGCCATATGATGGAACAGCCACGAACTGTGGGCCAAGTACTGATATGACAACCAATCATGTTTAGGAATATTGAATCGCACATGATGCGCTCTACGGATGCGTATCGGCGCCTTGATCATGAAGCTGCAGAGCCCAAGTTGTCAGATCGGGACCCAATAGGCCACCAGTTCTTTGGGATCGGCTATAATCCATGTGCAAATGATCCATATCCACTGACAGCAGGCAGACGTACATCTACCCTAGGATGTTATATAACGATGTCGCGAATAAATCAAAAAAAAAAAAAATGCCACCGTGTGTCAGTGTACGATGCCTATCATACAGGGTAAAAAAAAGAAGAGAGAGAGAACAGAAGATGCAGATGTCCCGCGCTTTAATCCATCTATCCAAACCTCTTCTGCATGGTTCGCTCTCTCAACTACTCCTCGTCTTCGAACCGCAGTATCTGTGCGTCCTCGTCGACAGGCAAGTCTCGGTAGCCGCGGCGTGATCGGTATCCCATAGCAAGGATATCCACTCTCGAGGAAACATATTCGTACGCAATGCCCGCCAGTCCAACAAGGAACCAGGGCACGGAGGCCAGCGTATCGAGAATGCCTGAACCAGACCTGTACCCACCTCCGTAGTCGCCAGGAAGTCGAATCGTTCTGTGGAATTTACACTAGTGTCAGCGAACTGTCCGCCTCGTTGCACGCGCGCGAATAAAACGTACCCTCTCGCAAGTCCACTCTTCTTGTACCACCACCACGTGAGGAGTGCCGTGATTGCGAAGGGGAACAAGAGCACCATCATCCAGAAGAAAACACCGTGACCCCTGATTCCAGGGCAGAGATGCTGTGTCCCACGATCAAGTCGGTCACCTCCTTCACAACTCGAGTGGGTGACTTTGCGGTACGCGGTCCGTTCATACCAGTACTCCTCGTTACCAAGGCAGGAGTCATCATTGGAACGTGGTGAAGTCCCTGGTACTGGGATGCATTCGCCTTCACCATTCCTCACGTAGTTAAATTCACTGTGAAAAGACGTCGCAGAATGGTCCTAGAAGTAAATCGTAGCTGACGGGCAGGCTTACCACTCAAAGTCATCTGCCCCACAGGCGCAGTTATTGACGATCTCGTGCACTGATTGCGCCGCCTTGCCCACAATGCAATTGGCGTCGCGCCTGCGGCGCTTGTAAAGTGTCTGCAGCAAATGTTCAGAGTCGTATTAAAATACCAAAGATTGGAGTGGAGTGTACCTGACGCCCAAATAGACATGCTTCTGTTCTTCCCTCACTAGGACTCCATAGCTCAAAGTCATCATGAATCGGATCGTTTTGGTCCAACACACCTAGGAAAAAACCTCATTAGTCCAACACGGAGATACCTCCAAATGCAAACATACATAGTCGGTGAGTCAACGATGTGAAGTCAATGTGTACAACCGTTGATGACGAGGAACCAAGCGTAAATCCGAAAAGTATGAACTTCCTGCTCTTATCCTCGGGAACCGTGACGATCGCGTTGATCTTCAACTTTTCATTACTAAACTTGTACTCTCGCCATGAGATGCCTTCGTTTGTAGTGAACAAGACATGATCCGTCGGCTCTTCATCGTTGGCGATCACTATGATTGATCCGGAGTCGCCAAATTTCCAGAGATAGGCACCCTTGTGAACCTCCTCCCATGTGAAACCACCATCGCGGGAAAGGAAGGTATCGCTGTCTGTGTAAGGAGCGAGTACTTCGCCCACGTTGCCGACTGCCATGACGACACCCACGACGCTTGGGCTGCTGTACGTTGCCCGTGGGTCTCTACGCTCCGTAAATCCATGCACCTGAAGGGCACAGCTCTGGTGAAATAAGCATCTTGTCCAACTAGGAAAATGAACGCAACATACAGTCGTCGAACAAGGATACACCCTCCCTTGGGAATCAAGCTTTGGTGGGACAAGGGGCTTCCAAGTACCACCTACAAATCCGTTCATTGAGACGCCCGAGTCCTATTGATAACCGAGACGCTCACCGTCATTATGCGTAATCCTCGTTTGGAGCGCCTTTCTCCCTGTGAATGTTGCCTCTGCCGGATTCGCGACAATGTTGACCAACGCAATGCCATCTAAGCCAGAAAACTTTTCGAAATCAACATATCCGGCGTCATTCCTGTTCACGTTTCCTATCGACAATCCAAAGTAAGTTCCATTGGAGTTGGATTTCAGGATGTTACCCCAGAAGGGGTTCGGGAATTCGGACATCGTCATATGCAGGAAGATGGAATCGGTGCTTGATTCTAGCACAGTATATGCCTATGCAGCATCGTGAATAAATGAATAAACCGTGACGAACACACTCGAACATACGTGTGTGTCGGGATGCATGCCAGGTGGGAACTTTCCGCTCGCAAACGTCAGTCCATCGAGCGAAACTTGGAGATCTAGGGAATTCTTGGTAGGAATATACTTTTAACGTGTAAGTTTACACGTATGCAGGCGATCAATAAAATCTACACAACCTACCTCGGCCACAATGAGGTATTCCGAGAACTTTGTAAAACCAACGACATGCTCGAAAAGTTTCGTCTTCTTGCTATAGTAATCTCTGCCCGAGATGAGTTGCAATGCATTATCTTTGCCAAAGAAGCGCTGAGAGCCCTGCTTGTTTTGGTAGGACTCGCATAGAATCTGGTTCGGGTCAACGAGAAGTTCTTTGTCGCGGGCCCAGTCACAGTTAAGAACATAATCTTCGATGAATTTCCAGTTCCGTCCGTTGTCGTACGAATACTGGGCTTCAGCGTGGCAGCTTTCTGCACTATCCTCGCACCCGACGTTGCCGATCCAGATAATGAGATCGGAACGAGGTTGGAACCGAAGCGACGGTACGCCGAACGTATTCGGACGCGACGGTGCATTTTGTACATGCCAGTACCGACCGCCATCTGTTGTGTAGAAGAATTTGGGAGATTCGGTGATGAGATAAGCTCGTTCGTTCGAATGTGTGTGCATATAGAACCCTAGGAAACGTTCGTCAGGGTACTTTTGTTCCCAAGTGAACCCCTCGTTGCTCGACTGCCAGATTGTATGATCCTCCAATAAAACGAGAATAGTCTTTTGCAGATTACCTCAGTGTTTAGCGCAGCAAGCAGTAACGCCATCCACTCACGTTCGAATCTTTGAAGAACTGGTACTGAGTAACAATCGAACCGAACTCATGCTAGATTTGGGGTCAGCAAGCAATCGACAAGACACAGCCTAAAGACTTACGATCTGGTCGGTGACTTCACCCTCGCGGGGTTCAGCTATATTCGCATACCCAGCGTGTCAGCTCCACCCACTCCACCCATCAACCAATAGCGCGTACCTTGCGAACACGGCTTTTCTACAAGGTCATCTTTCTTTCCACCCTGGCCCGGTTCACACAAGTTGCCTGCTATTAACCTATACCCAGACGAACCCATGTACGTCTCATCCAGTCTGCCTGTGGTGCACACAGTGCTCGGGACGCGCTCAGGTCCCGCTGGAACACATTTGTCGCCGCTCCGAACGTAGTTGTAGTCACTATAGTAATATTTCATGATCAAGATAAGCACACGTGTCACTAGTGAACGCCACCCACCATTCATAATCATGGTCTTGGCAGTGGCACCGTTCTTCGTGTTCGACAGGGTCATGGAATTTATTGCCTACGTAGCAGTCTGCGTCAGCTTTGCGGCGGTAATACCATTGCTGGGGTTCCGTCAGTAGGTATTCTCCGTTGAGTGTACTTTTAGGATTCACCTTGACGCCCATCATACACTCCGTGTCAGGCCTTGCACGTGCATACCATTTCTCAAAGTCCTTATCATCGCACTGTCGGGATAATATGCCAGCGAAATCGAGATATATTATAGCATAGCGACCGTCGCCTTCTCTTTGATCCTTTCGCGAAAGCTGGCCAAGGAGAATGAACTTTTGGGATGTCGAGTCACTGACGGTGGTGAGCGCTTTGGCGCGTACGCTGACACCAAGAGTGAACGATTTCCTGACACGCGCCAACGTGATCAGTTGAATATACCGAGGTCATAATACCAACGCACCAGGTATGTCCGAAATCGGTAGAATAGTTTACAGTATCGGTCATCTCCTCGTCGTTCACGGCCAAGATGATACCGCCTGTGTCTCCAAACTCGTACATATGGGCCTCCTTCCGGACCATACGCCACGTCAAGCCAGCGTCTGTACTCAGGAAAGTATCACACTCCTCGTAAGGAGAAAGCTGCTTCCCGATGGAGCCGACACCCATCACAAGGCCTGGAGCGGTGGAAGAGAAGATAGGTCCGAAGTTGTGGAGGTCAGTGACGGAATGCAAGTGTAATGAACATTCCGAGAGGTCAGAAGGGTCGCATGAGATCTGCTTGCCGTCGCTGTCTGACGATGGTGGATGAATGGGGGACCAACTGCTACCTTCCAAAGTGTCAATCAGAGATATCACAGGTAAAGGCCACTAAGCGACCTACCGTCATCGAAAGTGATCACCGATCTCAGCTTCTTCGGGGCACTCTTCCTCTCCACGTCCAGGGCATTCGACACTACATTCGCAATACCAACTCCAGCAACCCCGTGCACGTTTTCATAGTCCACGTATCCTCCCATATTGCGATTCGTATGTTGAAGACTCTCCACAAAGTAGGTCCCGTTCGAGTTGCTTACGAACAGCGTCCCAATCGTGCTTAGGTCTTGGAGCATCACGTCCACGGCCAAGGAGTGGATGGTCGATTCGACGATGGTGTATGCATTTTGTCGTAGGCGTGCTTGGGATGCATGTGGAAACTGTGCCTTGGCCCACTCCTTTGTATCCACCGTCACATACAACTGCATGTCACCGTTGTTGCCAGACGTCAAGTCCTTCAACGCAACAACCGCAAACTTGGACACGATCGCAAATGCTACGACACCCTTGGCGTTCTTTCCGATTCCGAGGTCCTCAATGTCGGCGGTTTGGAAAAAGTCAGAAGAGGAGTAGAATCGGGAAGATGAGAGTGAGTGGGAGGTTCCGAAACTAGACGAATCATATGCGACACAGTATATCAAGTTCTCATGAGCACTGTGCTTGAAGTCCTTGGAACTGTGCGCGAACTGACAGGTTGAGGTGTCTTTTAAGAGTTGTTGCGGTGTCGAAGAAAATGCGTCGGTGGTGTAATACGTCTAAAGAGGGATAAACGGGCGCGAAGGTGACAGAGATGCGCAGATACTCACGACGTCAGTGCAGAGGTTGTTCCAGCCCTCTCGCTCACAGATGGTTCCCTGGTACAGTATGTGGTCCCATTTGTCAGAGTGGAAAGAAAGAGGCTTTGCTGTGTAGCTGAGAGGAGCGGGAACTTCGAATGAGCGCCAAGTCTTGCCACGATCCTCGGTGCGGTAATGAGTCATTCCATCCGTCAACGCGAATGCCTGGGTGGAGTTGTGTCGCGATGGGATTCATGGAGTGACTGGAACGTATTACTTACATATTCGTTATCAAAAGGATGTGGTATAACCATAGACACTGTTCCTGCCTGAATATCCTCTGCCCTAGCCCAGGACTGGCCCTCGTTCTGTGACACATAAAGATCTCCCGCAATTATGTCGTGGTAGACAACGCTCTGCAGTGAAAGCAAACATTATTCCAGGTCAGATATGCATGAACAAGTACGCACTGATGTGTCTTCAAAGAAGAACAATCTTCCTGGCAAGTTGTCGAAGTGGGTTATACTGACTTGTGGCTCTTGCGCAGTAGCAAATCCGATGTAGACCAGAAACGCAAGCGCCGCCCACCGTAATGCAGCAGTACTATGGCAGAACGCCATGGGGAACGAGAAAGGTGACGATTACGTGTCCGCAGTGGGGAATGGTATGTATATATGAGGGCTGTTAGCGTCCGACCAATGCGAAAAAGGAGAGGGTGTTTGCCGTCTACTTTGCCACGACTCACAGCATTTGCCACAGAAGAAAACTTGGATTTCACCACAGCTATTCTCACCAGAGGCTACTTCCCCCATTTATAGTCCACTGGTATTGTTTGGGACCCCACCGGAGGGATCGTAATAATATCCAGTCGGCTCTCCTTACCGATGGGAACCTCATTGATGGCCCAGACTCGTCCCACTCCCCTGCTCGAGCTTCCTTCTGATATTGTGGTACACAATGGTATCATGGTTTCCAGAATGAACAGCCCCACATGTGTGTATCCAGCGTCGCGTCTTGTATACTGCGGTATCTGATCGGAATCCAAAAAATTATATCCAAGTATAAATCAACCCTGTGATGTTTGCCAGCCACTCTCTGAGTCAGTGAAGATACTCCAAATGCCCGACGATCCGCGGTTCATGATCAGCGCTTTCGTCTTATCACACCACTGCCCAATGTACGCATGTGTCGCGCGCTCTCGCTTGGAGATTTACCCCCCCTTCTCCATTTCCCCTCCGGAACGACGTTCCATCCACTATAGTTTTCGGCGTGTCGGCAACCAAGCGTTTGCAGATTGTTAATGTGACTGTCAACATTGATGTTATAACCATCAACTTGATAGATTTCATCTCAACCGTACCCGGAAGGTTCTTGAGCTTCGTGCACCGTATATTGGTTTCGACATTACGCCATGAGCCTGTATTGGGCCCTAGGCCGCAAAGATGCCTTGCAAACTTGAGAGCAATGAGGGATGAGCACGAACTAGCTTAGGCATACGCAACTACTTCAAGTAGAGAGTACCGACACGACACATGATCGACATAACCGAGTCCTAGTAGCAAAGATATGGATAAGGACCATGCTGAACGAAACGGGATGAGAACGGGTACTGATTTAGTGGACATACTGGAGAAGCGTTCAGAACTAGATTGGATATAGTGTAAGAGGCAGATGAAAAAAGTATACATAAATGCTGATGGATATTGGGGCGACCCAGCGCAATGATGTTACAGCATTAGCAGGGAGCGCGTCGAGCACTCTATATTGCGTCTATTTTAGTTTTCCATCATTGCTTCATCGATTGTCTCGTCGCGGGAGCCAGAAAGACCCGGCGACAGTTTGAAGAGCATTTTAGCAGTAAAATTCGCACTCAGCAGTGTTGGTGAGGGCAATGTTGGCGAAAAAGAATTCCCAACGTCGTCTGTGCACGAGCCTCTTGCTACGAAAGGTTGTCGCGGCATGGAGCCCAGAGTGGCAGGTGGTAAGAGCGGACCACCGCACTTAAGAGTTGGTGAACGAGGAGGAAGTGCAGGAAGTGGCGCACTGGGCGGTGGAGCAAGGGGAACAGGGCGGCGGATCGCTCGGCGTAGTCTAGCGACGTTGTCAATACAACGTCATATGTAGATCCACATACTTACCGCTTGGGCGCATTGGCAATACCATTGATACTCCCACTTCTCAGTCTACTAAACAAACTGTTGTTCTCAGACGCTTCATTCATGCTAACACTAGCAGCGCGATGACGCGTGGGAGACATGAAACCAGTTCGTTGGAGGGCTGTACCCGCGTTTCTGACAGGAGACTTGATGAGAGCCATTGGGTTCGCACCAATATTGATGCTGGAGCGACGTCTGCGCATGGCGGGACGCTCAGCGTTAGTGTGGGCTTCCAGAGCCTTGGGGCATGGGCTGGTCTGTCCAACCGGTGTCGGTGTCAGGCTCGACTGACGGTCCACTGGGTCGATAGGACCAGTCGAAACGGCCATATGAGGCGACGACGGCAGGGCAGGCGTCGTGCATCTAGCAATGCGCGGTGCAAGGAGGCCAGAGGAGAAGAAGGCAGAATATGTCGCCATCGCAAACGCGCTGGTATGGTCAAGGATGGTGGACAACGGAAAGTTCAACTTTCCATTTCCACTTTAAATAATCATTGTTACATAATCGGGATGGATTCAGAAGTTGTCACGTGTGTCAAAGTCATATAGCTCGACGATGCATTGCATAGTTACAGTAATATCCCGTACCTTGTGCTCAACATGTTTTTCATTGTAAGGCAGCCCTGTTTTCTCAATCTTTCGTGTCCTCAATAGGCCTTACAGAAAGAACTAACCCACACAATCCTTCTGCACCCGTCCTACTTCGGTCCTCGGATGCTTCAATTCTTGGAGTCCAAGCTGTACGCAGATGTCGAAGGCACATGTTCAGGAGCGTTCGGATACATCATAGCCGTCGTTTCTATCCTCGATATCGGAAAAGGGATGGTCATCAGTGGGAGTGGCCAAGCCGAGTTCATCACGCGGTATCGCGCCATTGTGTTCAAGCCGTTCAAAGGTGAAGTGGTGGATGGCGTGGTTAACAATGTGAACAAGGTGTGTCAGTCAGCTATGGGTCCGTGTATACTGCCCTTCTGAGATGTAGCTGTAGATGGGGTTCTTCGCGGATGTAGGACCACTGCAGGTTTTCGTTTCGCATCAAGTAAAAATCTTGGCCATCCCTGCCGCCCTGATTTGCTTACTGCGTCTTTAGCTTATACATCCAGATATGAAGTTTGATCCCAACTCAAACCCACCGTCGTTCGCGTCGGAAGATCAGGTATGAGACCCATAATTGCTTTTTCTGTCATTCACCAGCGATACGGGCCATTATTACAAGATTATCGAGAAAAATACTCGCGTCCGGCTAAAAATCGTAGGTACTCGTGTCGACGCCACAGAAATTGTGGGTCCTCTATTCGTATCCAGCTACTTGCGTTTACTCCCTATAGTTTGCCATTGGGACCATCAAGGAAGATCATCTTGGAGTTATAGACTGAGTTTCATCGCCAGTTTTCCTTTTATATCCTCGTTTGATCTGTCAGGGTTACGCTCTCACCTGATTGCAGCTCTCAAAATGTTCCTGTCCATGCATACATCTGTATGGGCCATACTTGGGTACTGTTACCTTTAATTACGCGAACTGGGACGGCCTAGCTTTGTCTACTTAGTGCATAGGTAGCGTTACTTCCAACTTCCTCCTTTTCTCGATCTACAGTCTGAAGATGCTTCCAATGGACTAATCAAGTGGAGGGATTTTTGGTGGAAGTACTGCAGTTCCTGAATTGAACACTCTAGCTACTCTGGATAGGCTCGCTCAGTTGCCAAAGTAATTTGC
Source organism: Caloboletus firmus (assembly GCA_038094755.1). Taxonomy (NCBI): domain Eukaryota; kingdom Fungi; phylum Basidiomycota; class Agaricomycetes; order Boletales; family Boletaceae; genus Caloboletus; species Caloboletus firmus. The sequence continues at coordinate 2,839 of JBBPUO010000404.1, read as the reverse complement.
CTTGGGCCAAGCATTGGGCCCTCTGATTGGCATTGTGATGAACGACCATGGCCACCCTTCTTATTAGTCACTGACTTGACGTAATAGCCAACTTGCTTGGAATTTTCTATCACTACGGTAAACTTTTAAACACCACTCAAAAAATCATGTTTCAAGATTTCAATTAAGCAAATATGTACGTTCTGCAGAATAATAAAGTGATGTACGCACACCGGAACTAACGTGCAATCTATTTACTGTGGCCCACCGGGTGGCCACCAGGGGCTGAGTACATGTATGCTAAGGACGCGGCGACTGAGTCGGAGGACGACCGCAATCCAATGGTTGGCTTTCTGAAGACCTCGCCCAATCACCGATAACAGGGGAGATCTGTTCTCTTGTGTACCCTTGATCGAGTTTCTCTTTCAGAACCGATGATTAGAGCCTCGTGCAGGCCCGGGCCGCCTGCATCCGGCTACATAAATTCGTCAGTTTCAATTTGGTTCGGATCAAAACTCTGCTACCCTGTGACAATGGCACATTCTATCCAAGCAAAACGCTATTGTACAGGGAATCCCCGAAAAATTCCAACCTGGTTCACCTGTAACAGAATGGTCAATTCCTTCTGAAACAGTGGCAACGAATGACATGTTGCTCTGTACTCAGCCTCGTAGTCTCCGACAGGCACCGGCATGCACCCTCGTAGCCCAGGTGCCGTTCCGTTTTACTCCTGGATCGTGTTAGCATCGACAAAAGCAGAGTCGGGTGAAGGGAAATGATGGGGTGAGTGTCCGTAATGTCAACTGATTGCACGATGCAGACGATAATAGACGCATGGAGCTACGTGCGCTGAACCCCTGAATTCTCGCCCCAAGTTGAGCGGTGCCTAGGATAGCAGACTCCTCCATTCAATCACTGGCATCTTTTCATCCAGTTCACCATGAATGGGGAACCGCTGAGACACGAATTTAGGTTGTATCTGGTTCACCGTATTCGGTGGGTCGACAAGCAGCCTACCTATAGATGAGTCTCATGGTCTCAGGACC
>JBBPUO010000403.1:8991-19561 GCA_038094755.1 Caloboletus firmus | reverse complement strand
TAGTTGAATCATGATACCGCAAGAACTCTAGTCAAGTTCTTGTCGGGATTCCCCTACTCTTCCTTGTCTCTAAGTCAGTATCTGGTGGTAACGGCCTAGTCTTTATTAGATTAGGGTCGCCAACACTCATACCAGTGTGTACTCTGCACCAAGACTTGAGCCACTTCTCCACTCCCTTGCACATTACTTCAGGCAATACAGTTAGCTCCCAAAACAGAGCAAACATGCAAGACCATAAGGCATCCATGGCTAAATGGCTACTCAATATTGATATAAAGATGTTACTAAAAATATATATAACTACATTAGGAAAACCTCACTTGGTTCAAATGATCTTAAATGTCTTATTTATACTTAGCTCTTGTTTTAGTCAATTTTTGTCAAGCTAAACATAAATAAGATCATTTAAGATCATTTAAACTGAGTAAGGTTTTCCTAATGTAGTATAGAAACTATAGGAGTTGTAATAAGTTAGTAATATATATATTAGGAATATTAAGATAGTCTATAATTCTCTAAGGGAGCTCAGGATAAGCAGTACAGTATTTACTATATATATATCATTATATCTGAGAGCCATTAGTAACATGCTTAATTGAATGCAAATAATTTATATACCTTCAATATTTTATTGATATAACTGTATTCAACAGTATAACTCAATAACAATAGGGTATCCATTACATTGAAAAAGTAAACAAAAAGGGAATATGAAAGATACATACCTGTTCTAAATGTTCTATTCAACAACTGAAGTCAATCAAGTGCAAACAGTTGATATACATATCTTTATATTATAAACAAAATACCAAGTTGCCAAATAAAGTGTTCTCCCCCTATGTATAGCTTATCTTATTAACTGGGATCTAAAGCTTATGATACTACTAGTACTCTTGAAGTGCGGCTGGTAGAGTACAACTGTACACAGGGAATAGGCCTCTAAGAGTGTGACATTGTCACAAATTTTTACTAATACTTCGCGACCAAACAAGCCGGCCGTGCGCACGTCAGTCTGTCCAGATCAATACGCAAATGAAGGTGAGGAAAACCTACAATGTAACAATGTGCCACTCGGATTAATTTGGCCAGATCTCCCCGATGAATCTAATCTACATAAATCCTATTTCCCTGCCAGTGGTACCCGGATAAGGTCGCCCTCTCACTCCAAGGGGCGGTAGGCGCGTATGTCCCCGCGCCGAGCTCTCGCGGGTCCCATCAAGACGCAAACAATCCGGATAAGTTAATTGTCAGTTGAATAAATTTTCAGTGCGAGGGCTCGCCGTGTACAATAGTGTAACGTACCGCGTTCACATGCTATTTCCCGGAAGATGGTCAAGGAAGGAAAACCCGGCATTGTGAACGCCCGAGGGAGCACATGATGGTGTTGGCTGGCCGTCTCTCCTCCGTCCGAACAGCATTTTTCGGGCAGATGAAATCAACATTCTTTCTCTTTTCTACTTAGTAAGTATTATGAGTCGTGCCGTGCGGCCGACTTGACCACGATGCGATTAATATGGGTGTAAGGGCGGCGGAAAAATGGATTCAGGGTTATATTTGGCTGGCGCTCGAAAGAACGTTTTGCTATTAGACCCGCCTTACGCGCATCAGAGGCAATACATAACTAAAACACAGCTTTACCCTTGAGTCGTTTGACCTGTGGCGCGGAGAGTTTAAACAGTGTCGGTCACCGGGTGTACTCACAGCTCTAGTAAAGGGGCACGACGTGTCTGGTGAGCACCCCGGAATTTCTGTTGGCGTCCGTCGCGCGTGCTTATCCCAGAGACAGAGATCTATAAGCTTCTGTTTCCAACGACCGTTCTTTTTGTTGGAATCCGATCACGCTCCCACTGGGTACGTTGTGCTATGTAATGCACTCGTAAGCTAGATACAGGGGGAAGGGGAGGAACCGGCCCATCAGCAAGACCTGTAATAATACTAAAAGATAAGACTCACTCCGCATTATCTGCCAACGCCGGGGCGAACGATAACTCACGTTCATTCGATTCGCTAGAACCACCTCGACCGGGGGGATCTTGAATGTCCGAATAACCACTGATTTGAATGATTGATTGCTCGGAAGTTGCATGGCGAGTGGGCGGGATAGAAACGGTATCGGATAGAAATCGAGATCATAACGGGATAGACGGCCAAAGGTACGCCGTGCATTGCTAATACACGAACAGGTGCGATAGGGGGTGCATGCGGCTGGATATCCAATCGGGTGCTATCACTGATCGTTGCGGTGTGAAGTAGCTCAGAGATGAGATAGACGCGGAGAGTCCAGCGCTGCCAGGTGTCGTCAGATGACTGCGCTCGACACTGCCTAGGCGAAGTGGTCCAGTGAGAAGACACGAGGGTATGACAGATACTCCACTCGAGGTCACCTATCTCGTTCATGTGGTGTGGGTAGTTGCAGGCAGTGTTGCGTGTTATATCATTCAACCTATCGATTCGGAGGATGTAGCCACTCCGAATTGGCAGAGCAAAGACTTCTTTCGCCGCGCACCCGAGTTATGATACGTAACACGGTAATAGCACCCGAGTCGCCATTACGGCAGACACTCAAGTGGACTCTACAGCAAGCTTCAATGGTGGTCTTGGTTCGAACGAGAGAATTGCGGGGAGGATTCAAACTCGAGGACTTGATTCGTACAGTCACTTCAAGGGACTTCACTGGCTGTCAGGGTGCTCGCAGCGTGGACAAACTTGTTCGCTTCCGGTCCATCGGGTCACGCCGTGCGGCGCGGGGTCAATTCCAATCTAATGACGCCCAAAATTCTTCCATTGGTCAGATCCACTTCCCCGATCCACGTGGTGTGCCCTGTCCGAAAAAAGTCAAATATTACCCCTTTCCGAATAGTACAATGTTCTAATATAAATATAATATATATATGTATATTATGTTATCCAGGGGATTGCATGCCGCTTACTGCTGTGTCACTCTCTGCCACTGTAGCTAAATCTTAATTGGGCAGCATCTACAAGAAGGGTCATGTAGTACAGCCACACTTCCGCTTGTCGAAGCAATTTCGCCTTAAATACCAACTCGCTTCCGTCCTTCCTATACTTTGTCTTTTTTTCCATCTCCATGCAGGGACCCACTCTCCTCCACTCCGTCTCACTGGCCGTCGTCGCCATCGCGGTGGCGTACTTTGTTGACCGACGTCGGCAACAGCAGAAACATGCGCTGCTCCCCCCTGGACCACCTGGTTCACCGCATGCCCGCTAGTGCGTACTCCCCAATGCTCACCTCGTTGGCTGTCACCTTCTGAACCAACCCCGTTAGTCCACCGAGACTGATCCAGTCATGGATCGAGGAATACGGCCCAGTCATCTCCCTAAGACAGGGCCGCGACGTCCTCGTGATCATTGGTCGTCACCATGTAAGCGTCCATGTGTCCTACACAGGCTAGCACTCTCTCATACATCCCTCCAGGAGGCGACACAGTTGATGGAGAAACAAGGCGCATGCTTTGCGGATCGACCCCACTCAGTAGCGGGAAGTGAAATCCTCGGCCGGGGGATGCGCTTCATGCTGCTGAGTAGCGGCGATAGACTTCGACGCTTCCGAAAGCGAGTCGCCACATCGTCCTCTTTTCCCTCTTTTCACTGACCTTCCCCCCCACAGAGCGGCCCATTCCCATTTTCAGCCGAAAGCGACACTCGCGTACGACGCAGACCAAACAGGACTGGCAAGAAACATCATCACCGATCTCTTAAACGATCCGGAATCGCACCAGCTGCACATGAAACGGTGAGTTGTGGTTGTGCGGTGGCAACCAACACCCGGATTCACCCTTGCATAGTTTCTCCGGTTCAGTCACCCTTCGCGTCGTTTACGGTAAAACTACTCCCGTTTCGCTCACCGAGGACCCTTATCTTCTCCACCTCAAACGCATGGTTCCCATCGTCCAAGGTGCCCTCATGCCCGGGGCGTACAAAGTAGATCATATCCCGATCTTAAAGTGTGTCCCCTGGTACGGGCGACAGCTCAAGAAATGGGGCGAGGAAGAATACCACATGCTCATGTCTTACATGTCTCAGTATAAGTCCCAAATCGTACGTGGGCAGCGTTGAATGGTGCACGCTGGACTGACCACACGAGTGCATAGGCGTCTGACAGCGGCCCACATTCTGTAGCCAAGGAGATCATCACCCACAGGGTCACCGATGGCAACTTTAGCGAACCGGAAACGGCGTACTTTTTGGGATCCCTAGTCGGAGCTGCTTTTGATACCGTATGTGTCCCAGCTCCTTGATCGGGGTTTTTTCTTACCTTTGTTTTGTTTTGACTTTTGTGCAGACGCAGGTGGCAATATCCACCATCATGATGGCCGCTGCGCGCTTTCCGGAGGCACAGGCAGCCGTTCATGCTGAACTGGATGCGGTCGTTGGCCTTGATGCGCGTGAGTCTTTTTGAAGGCCATCCTTTGTTAGTGATGAACGGTGTTGTGATCTGGATAGCACCGACGTTTGCGGAATGGTCGTCCCTCCCCGAGCTCCAGGCTTTCATTCTTGAAGCATTGCGATGGAGACCCGTCAACCCATTTGGTCGGTACCTTTGCTGCCATGCTCGTTTGTGTACACGAATTTAAACTGTACTTTCCATTATTCCAGGTGCACCTCGCCAGGCTTCCAAAGACGTTTACTGGGTATGTCCTTTCTCTGACCTGGTAACAGCATCGTGCTAAATATGGGTTCGTAGAACGGTTACTGCATTCCTGCGGGTGCAACCGTGTTCGGAAACCACTGGTAAGTAGAAACCAGCACGATGTTCTCGTGTGATCGGCGGACCTAAAGACATTCCTCTTATAGGTGCATTGCCCGCGACCCTGACGTGTTCCCTGATCCCGAAACGTTCCTCCCGAAACGGTGGATAGGACCTGACGGCAACATCAACAATGAACTCAAAGCTTACTCGTTCGGATTTGGACGGCGGACATGCGTCGGATCAAATCTTGCCATCCGGTAAGTCTCAACCTCCACGTGATATCATGGTGCATGCGTACCCGTATGCGGTCGTCGGACGGTCCGAACAGACGGCGAGGCTGTTCTATATACGTATGGGGCTCATCCACCGTTTGCTTTTCTGCAGATCGCTCTATATCGCCGCAGCCACCATTTTTTGGGCGTTTGAGGTCATTGAAGATATCAAGCGCCCAATTGATGACACGGCGTTCGTCCCCGGTATCGTGTCGCATCAAAAGCCCTTTAGCCTACTCTTTGAGCCGAGGATGGACGTGGCGCAGCTGCGTGAGCTGATCGGGTCGTCGGCGAAGGCGACTTGAGCGATTGGACGCTGCCTAGCGATAATCGGTAGACAGGTTATTTTTTGCCCCGCTTTGTACTCTGGATAATTATGACACTTGAATTTTACATCACGTTTGTGGAGCTTTTTGGCTCACGTCGTCTATACTACTGGATACTATCAGCAGCAACCCGAGAGATTCTGAGAATACAGCTACCCACCAAGGAAAAAAAAAAAAAAGATGAGAACATGTCTCCTAGCAGCGAAACTCATTGCCCCCGATCACAGAAGTCTAGAGTCAAACGGCAGTGGGAATAGGGAGATGGCCAGCAGGATAGGGAAGACCACGTCGTTGGGGTGGTTCAAGCTCCGCCTGGATTCAAACCCCACCTGGACGAGTGTTGCGGTATTCTTCCGGCTGTCACTGTTAGTCATGGTGCAAACGCTACTCTACTCTATCCTGCAAGTTTTCCGAATTTTCCTTCAAAGGGTTGTTCCTCGACCCTCGACCCTCCCCCCCCCTCTTTTGTCACGTACCCAATTGTGTGGATGAATGGCTGGCTCTATCAAGATTCTTTTTTACCTGCACGAGCTACGAATGAAGGTCATATTTATGGTATAGCGAAACCCCGGGCCGTGACTGAGACGATAAAACGGCCTAGGTCTGTAATACGAGTCATTTTTATTACATAGGTGTGCCTTTTTTTTTTTTTTCCTTGATAGCATCATGAGGAACTCTAGAGTCTCTTTCCTGCAGCTTTCCGGATCAAGATTCTTTTTACCTGCGCGAGTTCCCCCTAAAGGTGCCATGTGGATTGCCAACAGGTCTGTCATCCGAATGACCTCGGACTCGGACAATACTTTTTGGGGAGTGGCCAGGTCCCATTTGATCGTTACCTGCATGAGCCCTGGGCCAGTGGATTTGGTTTCCAACACCCGCAACCCCCGGGCCGTGACTGAGACGATAAAACGGGTCAATCATATAGATTGCGAACAAGTTGTTATACATTTTATTACACAGGTCAGTACCTTTTTTTTTTCCTGATGCGGCATAATGAAATGAAGACCCTCGGACTCGGACTATACTTTTGGGGAGCCAGGTCCCATTGATCTCGTTTCCAGTATCCATGCGTAGTACCTACTACATCCTCTCCACCGACGTTGATGTTGATGTTGAGGCCTAGCCAACCGTGACGTGCCCCTGATATATGCGGCGGCACTGGTTTGTTCATGTGATCCCCGAGCGCTTTTTAATTGAGAGCAGGGATATAAATAAAAATACTACTACATATCGGTTCAATAATATTCATGTCCGTCTTATGTCCTTGCACCGTTGAACGGGTTTTTTTAGTTATTTATAGTTCTCTTCCCAACTCATCCGTTGATCGGGGAATTTCTTCTAGTACCTTTCAAGGGCCCTATTGGCCTAGATTGTTCATGATGGGGGGATGAACGTTGAACACCGCCCCGCATTATCTGCTTCGGCTGATGGGCCGGCTACAGCGAGGAGTTCGCGCTCGAACTTTGGGTTCAGTTACTTGTCTTGATGGAAAACTCGGATGCATCGGATAGTACCGGTGATCGGTCACCGGGGTCACCGGGTCATGCAATGGCTATCCAAACGTTGGCCCGGGATCGCACGATACGATACGGTACAGTACGAGAAAGCCCAATTGCGTGACAGACGGGGTCGCGCGCGCGCACGGACTGGTTTGTTGTGATGCGTTTACCCCTCCCCCCGATGATCGGATAGGGGGAATGAGCTGGGTGATCTGGCCACCTCCACCTCCGGACCAGCGAGTGCGTATGCGACTGCGCGTTGTGTGCGTTCAAACTCTGCTGATTTCATGTCAAGTTTGAATATGGGACTCGGATATGATGTCCCCTTTGCGATCATATCGCTCTGAATTACAATACGCGGGAAATGATAAATAAATATAAATCTCTGGCGTTTGATATACAATACCAATATCCTCACTTGAAGGTCTGTTCGAATCTGAGTGATAGGGAAGCTCATTTGTACGTGTGTTGCTACTGCGCAGCTGTGCTCCGTCATGATGCGAGTGACCCACAACTTGGGCCCTCTTGATGTCCGATCTTGTTTTTGGGCGTTGTGTGTGTCACTACCAGTCAGAGGAAATCATCTCCGATCCTCAAGGACGTACCTGTAAATTGCTTTCAAATGCCTCGCAGACCCGCCGCCGCCGCTGCAATCATATGTGGCGAAGTACCTTCAAGCTCTGTCGAATCCGTATCGACTGGGTGATAGATAGGGAAGCTCATGTACGTGTGTTGCTGCTGCTGCTACTGCGCACTGCTGGCAGCTGTGCAGTGTGCACCAGTGTCATGTTGATGCAGTGATGGCTTCAGTTGGGCCGCCTTCTTGATGCACGATGCATGCACGATGTCCGACCTTTTGTTCATTATGGGCGTTGTTGTGGTTTGTCAGAGGAGATCTCCGATCCTCGAGGACATACATGTGTGCTGTACAGAGTTGCTTTCAAATACGTCAATTGTTCGACCCGCGCTGTGTGATCTCGTTTGACTGATTTGGAAAGTTCTACTGGCAGTGCGTGCGGGACCGTTCTTTTTCGTTATCACTGACCCTCGTGACCGGGTGATCAAACCATTCCCGGCGCGGTGTATGTACCTGATTCACTCAGTGGGGTTGTTCAAGTTGGCGTCAATCGAACACCTATTCCTATCATCATCATGTACGCGTGGAGTCGTGTACTGACCTCTGATTTGCCCATCAAGACTGAATCAATCATCGTGAATAAAAGAATACTTGGGGTTCCGGGTCCAGTCGTGTCCCTCAACTTTTGCCAAACGAGGCCGCCGCGGCGCGATGACTCTGGCCTCGTGAGCATTTCCAGTGGCCCGGTCACCACGTACTGAGATCGTAGTAAGAGTCCGAGATTGAGAGATTTCGAGTTGTCGGACACGAGAGCCTCCTCTGGTGCTCTCTGATAATCGTTCGTCTGATTTTTCCCCCTTCCGCTCTCCAGCGCAGTCTAGGGCCTGCGGCGGGCCGGGGACGAGTCGACGACATGGTTGATGGAGAAACGACGAGCGCGCCGGTAACAGACTCCGACGGCTCAATCGAAAGTGAGTCGCCACGTACGTCGTCGTTGCGTTCCTCCCTTTTGCTGATCTTCAATCGCCGGGCATCGAAAGGCGTCTTCTGGGTATGATTTTTTTCTCTCTCTCTCTCTGATTTGGTAGGCTGAGAGATGATCATGCGTGCTGAACTGTTGCATTGAAGTTCTTGCCACGGGTGCAGTCACCGTGCTTGAGAACCGCTGGTAAGTTGAAATTTGAAACCAGCATGATATCCGACAGGGTGCGAAGAGTCGGTGGACCTACAGACATCCCTCTTACAGGTTCATCAGTGCGCGGCGCGACCCCGACGTAGTCCACGATTCCGAGAGGTTCCTCCCGATGAAGCGGTGGACAGGACCTGATGGGAAAATTAACGGCTAGCTCACTCAGCGCGTCGAATCGAACCTTGCCGCATCATCCAGTAAGCCAGTTCCTATGTTTAGACCATCTCGACGTTACTGCATGATGCCATATGTGTACGTATGCAGTCGTCGGACTATCGGCATGTAGACGGCGATGCTTACCTATATATCTAGCGTGTCACAAGGGGGCTCATAGCGCTCATCACTTATCGTCCACTCTTTGCTTACTCAGATCGCACCATATCGCTCGGCGACCAGCATTTTTTTGGGGTGTTTGATAGACGTTTTAGATGGTCCCTAGATTACGGCTCGGCCGAGGTCGCAGTCGTTCACTGGCAAAACGGCTAGTGTTTGCCGCGGCGCTTGCCATCCCCATGGCACATGCAGCCTGCAGCATCGCAGTTCAATTCACTTGGAGACGGGGGGACGCTGTACCGTGTTTCAAGCTCTACGTCACTGTCGTGGTTTGCGGGGACGCCTCTCCGTTCGCCCGGGTTGCCCATGCTTACTGCGACAAAGCCTCTTCACATTTTTTCACCTGTTCACCTATCCGTTTTTCACATTATCACACATTTTACATCATGTGTCACCGTGGTTTCACAAATTAATGGTATTGTTCTCATCTCCCGCTTCTGCTTCCTCGTGTCTCGTCTTTGTTTCTGCTCCCCCTCTTCTCCTTTATGGTTCCATGCTCCAGCTTTCGTTTCAGCGCGTACGATGTCCTGGTGCGTGTGTTTTAGCCGTGTATTCGCCTCCCCCACCCTTAGTAGCACAGATTTATGGCAACTTTGAGTTGCGTTCCGGGGGGGAGGATCCCACGGACCGTGGACGTTGGGGTACTGCGCAATCTGGGAACCAGGACCGCGTGAGTGGCGCTCAATTAATTATCGCCGGATGTCACCATGATTGTGGCGCCGGTGCTATTCGACAATGACAAAGGAACAGGGGTGCTGGCATCATTTTGCTTACACTGGTCAGTGGTATTTATGTAACACACTCCGAATCTGCGCTTGTTTTATTGCTTTCCAAGTCGTCACTTTTACTGCCTAAAGTTTAAAATGGCTTACTCAAAAAAGCCTGCATGAAAAAGGATATTCAATGTCCTGGCCTACTAATCATGTCTGAGTGCCGTCTGGTAAGTACTAAAGAACGGCATTGTATCGTGTCACCCACTGCGTTTAATAGGCCTGTACGAGTGTACAGTGGCTCGGTGGGGAAAACCAGATGGGGACCTTGCACAGATAAATTTTACTGGAAACACGTTGGAAGTCCCGCCCCAGTCAACAACTTGAAAGGCGGCCCGAGTGGTGGCTATTGCTACTACTTACCATATGACAGTGCACTGTCAAGTGCACGGCCTCACACGAAGGTCAATGTCGTCTGTAGTAATCGGATTATAATGACCTCAGGCTTCCAGGCGAGTTAAAGCCTGAGTGTTATCGCGAGTAGTCACGGCGAGGGGTCGCACAGTAAAAATGCGTTTCTATGGATCTACTGCATTCCTATCAAAGATTTGGAGCGTTGAGCTTCAACTTGGCCATTAGATGAAACTGCACCCGCGATTTTGAAGGACTGAACCCGTGTAGGTCAGCGATAAAAACTACGATCAACATGGTCGATCAAAGGAAGTCATAAGGAGATAAGAGGATAGAGAAGCTGATAGCACAACGGCGAGCCCTGAGAACCACGGTGACACTGCGAGCTCGCGTTCTAATCCTCGGGGAACATATATCTACAAACGGTCATCAAAGAAACGATCAAAAAGCAAAAAGGAATGCAGCAGAAGTAAATGGTAGCAACTATGTGTGAGATCGAGTCGTCAAAGCACGTCCAGCATCCGTGCATTGTCTCTCAACAC
>JBBPUO010000401.1:0-19665 GCA_038094755.1 Caloboletus firmus | reverse complement strand
ATCAGCTATTCTGTGTGTTCCCGACCAAATTGCCTTTACTAGTCTGGTGACCCTGAGTCTATGCCCTTTCTGCTATTTTCTTTTTCGATGGTGACACCTGCGTATAATGGCCCGTGGTGGGCACATCGCTGGTTGATTTCCGAGAACGCAAATGGTACCGATAGTTCTGCTACGCGTTCCTCGTGAGCGGTTATCCCTTGTCCTCGGTCGCACGGGCATCGTCATCGAGGCGTTCCTCACCGCAGACTCTGTGATGTGCCACTCCATCACACTCGATAGCAAGAGTGTATACAAAGACAATTCTTGATATGAACTCGGGTCAGTGATATGTTGACCCATCCTAGAGAACGAACACGCACCAAATGCATCAAAAGGGAAGGAAAAAAAGACATTTTACTCCAAAAAGTAATTCAGTAAGTAATATTTACTTGACAACTTTGACTTGAAGCCCACCGCATGCGTACGGCATAATTCCAAACAAAATGTGAAGCGTGGATAATGGCTTTCAAGGTCATTGATTCAGGTTACCAAACGAGATTGTATTTTGCTCTATATTGCAAAAAAGTGCCAGATTCTTGCGCGCTCCGCTGACTCTTGGTCACAGACCCGAAGTCTGGTGCAAAGCAATTCATAAGGTTCTGCTGCGCCAGTGATTTTGTCCCCTATGCGGTCCACCGATTTGAAGCATTGAAATATGTAATGGGCACGAATTGCCGTGTTGATAACCCTCCGCGCCGAGTCGTTGAAGAGTCTTTAGCAGTGAGTAGGCACGGCCCAGGCATACTGTCGTCACGCGAGGACGATGCAGTAACCCCTCGAGACCAACATACCCTGCACGGTTTCCGGTGAGTCCTTGGAACTTACGCGTCTTCGAGGGTGAACATTGCAATTGTTTTCCTTCGTATCAATTTCCGTTTGCGAGTCAGTGGGTTGTAAACATTCATTCCCGCTGAGCTTCGGAGGCTGATGGGTCCATCTCTGCTTCACTCGGAGCTGGCCAGGGATCAAAAATGGTGTGGCATCGCGGGCAAAGGAAACGAGGTGTGGAAGGAACGAAAACTAGGTGCTAAGGTGTGAAGAAGTAGAATATACGTGCGTGGGGACATGCGTTAGTGTCGAGCCGAGTGAAAGTGTGCAAAGGTGAGGGGCGTGTTCGGGAGCTACGAATGATATCGAACCCACTGGAACAGGTACACGGGCGGAGTAGAGGTATTCTCAGGGAGAGGTAGTCTGGTAGGGAGAGGGCATTCTCGCTGTGTCCATAGTGTTGCGCAGAAGCTGTTCGTTAATTCATTGATCATCGCTGTTTCATCATACCTGGGGCGTGGGCATAATCGTAGATTCAATATTGAAAGTAACCCATGCGTTGATATTCTTCCGTGGCGAAGAGACGCTTGATCATAGTGAGGAATAAATCATTCGGTTTTTCTTTGATTGTTGTGTACCGCCACCGCCGCTCTGGTCTGACCAATCAAGTTGGACCATCCATTGGAGTCGCTGCCAGTCAAGGTCGTAGTACTACTGTTGGCTCTGAGTCTTACGACGCCTCTTTGGCCTGTATTCTCAGCTAACCTGATAAAGTAGCGGTGACTGCACCGCTCGCGTTGGTTTGCAGATGGGAAAATCTTATTCATTCCCGTCGCCGCAGTTCGACAGTGCCGGTTCGATGTTGATTCGAGTTTGCTTCCAGTCCGTAGGCACTGGACAGACGCTATGTTTGTGCGACGCGCTTCTATACGTGCTCTATCACTAGCAACCTGCCTCTTCGGAGCCACCTCCCATGAAACGGTACTAGTAGCCCCATCTCTCGACATCACCCTGACGAGTGGAACATTCCGCGGTGTCGCCAACTCAAATGGAACTGACGCTTGGCTTGGGATACCTTTCGCTCAACCTCCTATTGGATCCTTGCGGTTTAAAGCACCTCTGCCGATAACCCAGCCGTTACAAGGCATCCAAGATGCTTCGCAATTCGGGGATGCCTGTCCCCAACCACCGTTATCGGTCCTCGGGGCCAACATGAGTGAAAACTGCTTGTCCCTAAACGTATGTTCTACGGCTCTCAAACATTTTGTAAACTGGTCACGAAAATGTTTCGTAGGTATGGCGACCAACAGGAACTTCGGCAGTCGCACAACTTCCTGTGATGGTTTGGTTCTATGTGTGTCTAGATTCCCTTCTTAACTTTACTGTATTTCCTTACGAGTAGGGAGTAGGGAGGAGCATATACTATCAAGTTAGCCTCTACCAGGTGAATCTTCATGATAATGTTTCACTAATAGGTTCCATGAATAGTGCAGCTTCCAATCCCTCTTATAATCCCGGAAGTGAGTTCTTCTTTGCTCTCAATGGTATGATTCCACCGTCTACTCAAGGGATAATCAATTCGAGCGTGACAACTGGGAAACCGATTATTTTCGTTTCCGTGTGGGTTCAGACGCCAATTTTTCTGCACTGCATTGTACTCATCCATGCAGGAATTACCGGTCGAATACGTTTGGCTTTGTGAGCAGTCGACGACATGGACGTGCTGGAGAGTTGACAATTATCGTTAACAGTTAGCGAGTGCTGACGTCCCTCCTGAGGATCTCAATGCTGGTCTTTTGGACCAGAAGGCAGCACTTGTATTCATACAAGAGAACATTGCGCACTTTGGTGGGGATCCATCCAAGGTACTGGCTATCGTTCTCTGATATCCACATCATGCTGAACATTCAATCAAGGTCACAGTCTGGGGTCAGGTAACTATTTTTCATTGTAACCTCATACCCCCTAATGACGAGGCTTCCCAGTCTGCAGGCGCTGGTAGTGTCGAAGCACAAATGCTGTATGCGACTAGACCCGCCTTGTTTCGTGCCGTGATTGCAGATTCATCTACTGGACCCTTGTAGGTCAAAATTGGAAAAGAGATCGCAGCCATCTGTTTGCTTAATCGATCTTATTGTCAGCAAGAACGCACCGTATGCTTGGCAGTATGACAAGCCAGGGATGCCATACTCTCGTCTACTGGCTGCAACAGGGTGTGCAGCGGGATCTGGTTCGGTCCGGTGTTTGCAGCAAGTTCCATACGAGGTATAGTCTATTCCGAGTTTATTGATGAGTGATTAGGACTGAATGGTTGTGGGAGACGCTCTTGAATATCAGCAATACAATGATCGACTCTACCCTCAATGAACAATTGTGGGAACCTGCGATTGGCCCTGCTGGCAGCTTTGCCCCAGAAAGACCGTCACAGAGGATTCTGAGTGGAGACTATCTCCATGTGCCCTATCTTGGGGGAACTAACGTATGTTCTTGCCAACCGGATATGATATTTCTAATATAACATACCACAAAGCTAAACGAAGGAACACTCTTCAGCCAAACGCTTTATAACCTGAGCTTGCCTTCCTCTGAGCAGACGTCTGCCTTTAATGATTGGATGTACAAGTTGATCGTGGATAACTCAACACTGACACCGAACATTGTTGCTGGCATTGACAACTTCTTTCCTATGAATGACAGTACGTATGGTGGCCCATGGCACACTGGAGATATCCTTTACGACAGAGCGGAATCGTGGTATACGGACAACATGTATATCGCCCCGAGACGCTTCTTCTACGAGCATGGTGCATCGCTGCAGCCGATGTGGGGATATTATTTCACTGAGTTTATCCCGGGAACTTCACCTGCTCTCGGCGGTGAGTTGATGTGAATCGAGCGTGCCATTGTTTACTGAACAAACGACAGTATACCATGCGTCCGAGCTGTTGTTCATCTTTGGCCCAGTCCCTGACATCGTGGAAACTGATTTTGCGGATCAGATGACAGAATACTGGATCAACTTTGTCTATGATATGAATCCGGGCCGTATGTCCATCTGTTTCATTGTATTTTCGAATTGTGATTCACACTGCGTTCCTTTTTCAGCAAATTGGCCACAGTATGACACGTCTTCCAGACACGTGATGCAGTTAATGCGGAACAACATCACGCTCATTCCTGATAGTAAGTCATCCCTTGTTGCCATGTCCCCCGTTCTCGTGATCCGGCCAACCGAATGAGCTATTGTGTAGACTTTAGCGTCGTCAGGACTGACTACCTCAATTCACCTCCTGTTCTTGCCGCGTTCGAGAAATGATCACGCTTATGGGTTTCATTGATCTTTTCTAATTTGCCACTACCTTTTGATCAGGGACTTTTGTCTTTATGCCTCTCCTTTGAACAGCGCCTGCAGTTATCCCAGTAAGTATATCGCGAATGGCATCGGTCATCATGTCGGTCATCATGACCCGTTATACGTCACACGTTGTTAGACGGACTTGAACGTTGAACGCCCACCTTTGCATGCAAGGACATGCGATGAATGGAGGGACTCTCCTTAGTACTCGGTGGGGTGTTTGCCGCTGGCACACTCACACCAAACGCGGGAGGAAACCGTGTCGCTGTCCGCGGTTGTAAGTGTCGATACTCGGAAGACACCGGACAGATTCGATCAAGGCCTCGGCGATTTTCAAGACCAGCGCTCACCATGTACATGAGGAAACGCTGGAGGGTTTCCTGCCCAGCAACGTTGAATATGGAAGACGATGTTACTTACCCCTACGAGTCGCCGTACGAGGGGGACTTTGGTTCAAGTCGGAAATCAAGGTACGGAGGGGACTCATGATAGTTTGTGCACCATCTATGGGTGTCATTTGGAAATACTGGCAGTATGCTAAAACATTCAGTTATATGCACATCCGAGCACTAGTGAGTGCAGCATTAAATGTAAGGGAAACCATAAAGTGGAACAGATCACCAGAAAAACGCCATGACACAAATGATGATGATATGGAGATGAAAGGGAAAGGAGAAGGGGGAACGGAGATAAAAAATGAGAAAGGAGGGGTAGGGATTATACAGGGTAAGGTTATGGCGACACAGGTGCATGCGGATGTACAGTCAAATTTTGTCGGCAATCTACACCTTTTGGCTCTATCGACTTATTATCATCGTCACATCATCGCCGTCGACGATGATGACGATGGGAAAGGGGGGAAAACAGTCACCCGGTCAGGAATCGCGCGAAGCCACGGGTGGCGTGGCCCACCACGTCTCGGCCGGGATCGTTCGGATGCGCAAGTGGGGGTCGTTTCCACGCAGGCTGACGTCTCGCCCTTGGCGCACAACTATGACACACGTAAGAGGGTGATCCGCCGTGAATCTTTCTCGTCTTTCCATGCCTAGATATGATCATGGTGGTCAACATCATCGCGCAGGCGAATCAACGCGTACACCCGGAGCGTTTGGGGGGTCGTGGGAGGGACAGGGGCAGGGGGAAAGGGTGAGAACGACGCGTACCCATGTTTACACGTCAACCAGCAATGACTGCACGTTTTTGGGTGTTCGCTGCTGAAGACGCACCAGCGCGAATAACAGTCTTGGGCCGCGTCCATGTAGACCAGGCACTGTGGCATTGTGTCGTCGGTCCTTGTTCGGATGCTCGGATGTGGAGAAAAGGTTGACTGACCTCATCTGACCCCGTTTTCTCGTTGTCGCGGAGGGACGCATCGTGGAAGAGCGGTTCGCTCTGGTGACATTTGGAACAAGTGCGGATGGGGACGACAAAGTTACACATCGCTATGCCAGACGATGCGCATCACCATCGCCTGAACAAACGAAATGAACAAGAGACCGCACACACCAGATGAACCCGCAACGGATGGTGCTCCCAACTGCAAGTACTGATGACAGAAGGGTATCCGGAATGAGACGGATGGAGAGTGAGGACACAAGGGAATATAAAAAGGCCAGTGCCCAAGTACAGCTTATATCCGATGGGGGTTAGGGACGATTTTTGTGGTGAATCACAATCGCGCCCGGATCAACCACGTTCATCTAAGCATAGGAGGGGTCATGCTAGTGCACTTTTGCTTTCTTGGCCGAATGGGGACAATAGAGACTCACAATGGCTGTTCCTTGCCACAGGTGCGTGTAAACCAGATTTGGGTGCCAGAGCGACGCTCCCTTGGATAAATCGGTGCGTCTGAGATAAATGGGTGGACACCTCGACCTCGCTTGCCAATGGAACACCACTGATACGTTCATCCAGGGGCGGTACTGCGGACCTGGGATAGAGGGCGTAAGGTGGCCGGCGTCACCCATCCAACTGCGAGAGCGCAGCAAAGCACTGAAAGGCAGAGCCTGAATGTCGCCAGGGAATTCGGGTTTCAGCCAACACCGGGTTCAATCATTACGGTATTCAAATTCGTGGCTTTCCATTGCAGCTTGTCCTACTCTCTCCGAGAGGCGGGTCATCCGAAACGACATCACGAACTCATGAGCAGTGACCGGGTAACTTGACGCCTTTCTCCTGGTTTCTCCATTTGAAGGTGTCGCCCTCAAATATTCAATTTCATGCAGTAGTATCAGGCCACGCTGCAATTGTCACTGGTTCAGCTGCGAAACTTTTCCGAACTGGTTGATGCGCTCGAACCAAACCGGTCATGGCAGCGCTAGCGGTTCCGAATTCGCAAAAGAAGAAAAAAAAAAGTCACTGGGGTTCAACCCAGTAGGGTTACCAGCCTCGCTCACGGCATAA
The DNA here is from genome assembly GCA_038094755.1 of Caloboletus firmus. Lineage (NCBI taxonomy): Eukaryota > Fungi > Basidiomycota > Agaricomycetes > Boletales > Boletaceae > Caloboletus > Caloboletus firmus. The sequence goes on along the minus strand of JBBPUO010000401.1, from coordinate 13,100 downwards.
TTTGCTCTAACGACCATTTTTCATGATGCTTTTCAAGGCTGCGACAGGCCTAGCAGCACTCTTGGTACGTCCTCGCCCTCAACCATACTCATATCATCCCTCACCCATCTTACTTGGCACAGGCGGCCTTTATCTACCGCAGTGGCCGTGTTGCCTGGAACCACATCCTCACCGTTCCCGACCTCCCAGACGTCTACTATGTCGGTGGCGGCTGGACCTCCCACTGTTCCCTCATCAAAGATCCGTCCTCCAACGACATCAATTTTTGCGAGGACATCACCTTTTGGGATCACCATGATGCCAACGGCGCGCTCACCAACCGCCTCGTCCTCCTCGGCTGCGACCCCAACCGGAAAGCCTGGAACACCGTCATGGGTCCCCTCCGGGATCCCACCCCGCGTGGTCACCTCTTTCTCTACGTCCCCAGCACCGACGCCGTCCACCGCCTCACGCTCGAGGGGTACCCCGCCGGACACGACTTCCACCCCCTCGGCATGGAGATCTTCCCCTCTCACAACGGGTCCCCATCCAACCTCTTCATCGTCAACCACGCGCGCGCACAGACGACCATCGAGCAGTTCGTCCTCGACCCGGCGCGTCTCGCGGAGGCGCGCTACGTCCGCACGCTCCGGTCGCCGTATTTCGTGTCCCCGAATGCAATCGCGTTGACGTCTCCAACGAGTTTTTACGTGAGCAACGATCACCTCCTGACGCGCCGTCTCCCGAACCCGATCGGGCGCGTCCTTCCTCTGGTCGAATCCATCGCCGGGCTTCCGCTAAGCTGGGTCGCCCACGTCTCTCTCCACGAGTCCGGGCCCAAGTCTAGCCTCACCGACAACGCCGAGACGAACGCGGACGACTATACGCTCACACACACCTTTGCCGCCCTTGGTATCTCCTTTGCCAACGGCGTCGCCCTCTCGCCCTCTCGTACACACCTCGCCATCGCCTCTACCTCGCTCGGCCTCGTCCACTTTTACACCCTCGATACCCTCGACACCGACACCAACACCACCGCCCCATCACTCACCTTCTCACATACCGTCCCCGTACCTTTCTTCCCCGACAACATCGCCTACGACGACAACGGCACTCTCATCGTCGCCGGCCATCCCCACTTCCCCTCCCTGATCGACATAGCGGCGAACAAAACCGGGACGACCTCACCCAGCTGGGCAGTATCGCTCACACCGCTCTCCGACACGACGCAATCCGTCCCGGACAACGCGGACGTCCGCGCGCCGTTGTCGGCGTCCAAGTTCGCCCCACCTGTGACGACTCACAAGGTGGAGACCCTTTTTCAGAGTGATGGATCTGTGTTTGGGTCTTCGTCAACGACATTGAGGGATGCCAGGACGGGTGCGATCTACGTCGTGGGGTTGTACGAACAGGGTATGCTTGTTTGTCGACCTTAGACATTGTACGCCCTTTATGATGAACACGACAAATAACGTTGTACATGCTACAGAATGAGACGTCGTTGGGACCGTTTCATTGAGACGTACAAAAGATATTTATCAAAGAAATGGGAATAAGAAAGCCATCGTCCTCCAACGAGAGGCATTTCCTGTTCAAAAGACATACCAAACCACATAGAACTAACAAAACGCTATCAACAAGGGGACATGTAGAGGGGAAAAAAAAAATAGGAACTTGAGTGTCGCCTATGATGCGCGGATAATATACCCTAGCACACTATTTAAAGAAAGTTAACTGGACAAGTAAGGGATCGAGACAGACAGACAACATTTCACAACGATCGTCATCAAAAGAAATTTGGCAGGAACGATCTACGAAAAGAAAACATGTCAATCGACGTTGTTCGTGACCACTCAAGAAACATACGCACACAGCGCTCAATCCAATCGCGAATGCCGCGACCCCCCACGCAACCGACTTGCTTCTGGGTTCTAGTTGGAACCGTGATACACGCTTATTCGTCGCGATCTGCCGTTCCCCGGTCTCGGGTTCCTTGAAGTCGAACCGCAGCTCTGCCTTGTTTTCTCCGTCATCTTCTCGTTCTCTCTTCAATGGGGCGGGTGCCGGCGCCGTGTCAGGCATGGGTTCACCCGTCTGCATCTTTTGAAGATCACGTTCGGCTTTCAAGCGGTCTATCAACTCCTTTTGTTCCGCAATGTCCTGTGTCATGCTCGGCTTTGCAAGCTCGATCGTTTCTGCTTCCTCCTCCACGACGGTCTCATCCGAGCCCGCTGGCGTCGTCACTTCGGCCACACGCACAGCGCGGGCAATTCGCACCAGTTTCGGCGACTTAAAAGAGACAGGCTTCGGAGGGGGTGCCGGACTCTTCGTACGTGCGGATCGGCGGGGCGGCGGTAAACTACTACTCGACTGTTGTTCGGGAGGTTGAACAGGGGCGGGGGCGGGGGCGGAAGCGGGGGCGAGGGAGGATTCCCTCCGTCGCTTGGGTGTCGGCATCGTCATTGACGGTGCGGGTGTCAGCAGGGCCTTGGCGGGACTCGTGGCGGGCGACGATGGTGGAACCGCCTTGGGAGTTCCCTTGGCTGTCGACCGACGATAAGTGGCCTTCGGATCTGGGGAGGCCTTGGTGATATGGAGAATCACGTCACGCAAGTGATAGGCATCTGCGAATTGGGGGAAGAGAGCGACTGAAGGACTGATCCAGGTGCCTGCGAGACGAACAATGCCGGGGTCGCGTGCGGAACCGTTGTTGCCGGAGAGGTCAAAAGCTTCTTTTGCCCAGTGAGTTTCTTTGCGTTCGTCGTGCTCGCTGGCGTCGGGGAAGGCGGCGCGGAACATGGTGGTGAGGCTGATGGCGCCGGTGTCGTAGCGGCGGAGGATGAAGGCATGGCCGGAGGGCTGAGCGGGAAGGTTAGGACGGGTCAGAGGAGGGCGTTGTAGATCGGACATACGGTTGGGATTTTAAGACGACCGACCTAGTGTGACGTCAGGGGTAAATAAGAATAAAGACGAGAGAGGAAGGGGCGCACCAGGACTTCATGGCCATCGCGATCGAGTGACTGATATTTCACAGGGGGCCATTTGGACAAGTCTACTAATTGTTCAGTGTGAGAGTGCAAGTAGAACAAGAGTAAAATAAACGCACGAGACTTGAGATTCGGGTTTTGATATTTCAAGGGCAATTCGGGTCTTTCTGGTGGCATGACGGAGGACGGCGCGATGTATCAACGTGCAACTCGTTCAAAACGCGTCCAGTCCAATGGTGGGAAATTCAACAGCCACCCTTTTAAAACTCCGATATCGCGTCCAATAAAAACACGTGCCAGCGAAACCCGGGCCATATGTATATGTATTCTTTTTCATTGCCGGATGACATCGAGTGTATGCTACAGTTCAGCAAGGGATGGACAGGCGTTCTTTGCATGCTAGTAGCACTATTTGGATCCCTGCTGGTGTGCTACTAAGCAGGCTTCGTCGCAAAAATAGATGCCTGAATCTATCCCCTTTCAAGGTGTGTTGTAGACACTCGACATGGTACATACGTTTGAATAAATCTCTTAATGTTACGATTCTTCTACAAGACAGGCCACAGACTGCTCCGCCTACACCAGCACCAGCAAAAATGTATATACCCCCATCTATTCCCTTATACACCACTCCTATTCCACTACCCCGGTGACTCACAGCAACTCCGTCCGCCCTGCCAACGCCTCCACCAAATCCTTGACGCCCGCCCACCACATCTTCTTTCCCCTCCGATTCTTCATATCCGCATGCTTCACCACCACTTGCACAGGTACCCACTCCAACGTACTCCCCTGAATCGTAATCACTGCAGCACTCTCCGCGGGCGCAACCTTGACCCGTCCAGGCTGCGCTTGCAACCGTGCGTGATGGTCCTCCAAAAAGGACATGCAGCGAAGGGAGAGACGCGTCGCACGGGCGCGGTCCATGGGGGAGGGGACGCCGCCTTGGAGAGTGTGTCCAAGGGAGGCTGAGCGTGAGTCAAAGAGGGTGCCCCCTTCTTCTTTGAACATCTTGGTGATCACGTCGGTCGTGTAGACTGTCGATGCGCATTCGTTTCTGTTGTAAAAAGACTTGCGTGTGACAGGAGGGGGAAAAGAGGGGCAGAACGTACCGAATGACGAGACGGCCTTCACTCTTGCCTTTGGCGTCCAGCCCGAAGCGCAGCTTGAGGAACTTGACGTCGTCGCGCAACAAATCAAGAGCTATCCCTTGTTCCGGAGTATACACCAACGATGCACCTGTCTTTTCATTCCCAAGCCGAAACCCAATGAATACCATCGTAAAAAGCCAGAGACGGAAAAAAAGGGTACATACTGCCAACGCACCCATCGTCGCAATATACCCGCATTTGCCACCCTGTGTCTCAACGACAAATACCCGATTCCGACTCGCCGACGCACTCTGCTTGATCGAATCACACGCATCCACGAGCGCATTCAAACTCGTGTCACTCCCCAAGCTGAACTCGGTCAACGGCACGTTGTTCGAAATCGTGGCGGGGAGATGCACCATTGGGACATTGAACGACGGGTACAACTTGCGTGCATTGTCGAGGATCAACAGGGCGTTGAAGGCTTCAAACCCGCCGATCAGCATGAGGGCGTCCAGGTCGTGTTCTTGGAAACGGGAGGCGACGGCACCAAGGTCGACGTCTGGGAGGATGCGGTTCGTACCAAGCTCGGAGCCACCGCGAGCCGTCCAGCCGTCGACTCCGAGCCAGGAGAGTTCATGAATGTTGTCGTCGAGGAGACCGTGGAAGCCGTTGTACACAGCGAGTGGGGTGTGTCCTTGTTTGATACAGTACCGGACTGCGGCACGTGTTGCGGCGTTCATCCCTCCAGCTGGTGCACCGATACTGCAATAGGGCGAGTCAGGCAGACACCATCACGCAAGGACGGGTTGGTGTGCTTACTGCATGATGGCAATTCGCATTCGCTGCAAGGGAGGTCAGACAGGGTGGATTCGTTAAGGACGCCATAACTGACCTGCGCTTCTGGCAGCTGTTTCTCGGCGTAGAGCGTCGACGTAGTTAAAAAGTTTTCCAGGCTGTGCAAGAATTCCGGGTCACGCAAGGACATTGCTTTGGCAAAGTCCTTGGCTGCGATCGCGTCTGCGACTGCCTTGGTCTTCGCGAGAGCAAATATTGAGCATGTATGCGCCGGGCTGTGAATGACGTCGTACCATCGCGACAGCTTCCATTAGAGGCACGCGAGTTATCTTGTTTTCACGAATTCCAATCATGTAGGAAGGTGTATCAGGGGTAGCCTCGAGCAGAGCATTGACCGCCTCGACACCCTGCAACGTAGGCTACCAGGAATAAGTATAAGTCATCGCAGTTCTCTGGCAGGAACACGCTGTCTCACCAGTGTACGATCAAGTGCACAAGGTTTGCCTCCGCGTTGCGTGTGTCCAAGCGTGGTGACACGGCTGTCCAGCCCGAGGCGTTCGGTCAAAACATCTTTGACATAATCGGCACGAATGGGCTGGAGGTTGGCGTCGTGAGCGCCTTCAGCAACGATGACGATTGTTTTGCGCTTCCCGATCTGACGGTGCTGGAAGAGGGTGAGACGCTAGATGGTGAGAGGTGGATAAGAGACATACGCGTTGAATCGTCTTGCACAAGGAGTCTTCCCATGGGTTTGCTTCAGGTGGACGTTCGGGAATGAAAATGAAATCCGCTCCACCGCTATCAACGCGCAATCAGCGTGGTGATCTTTAAATATGATCCGGGAGGGCTTACCTAACACCAGCGAGTAAGGCCAACCACCCACAGTGCCTGCCCATAACCTCGAGCACAAAGGCTCTTGAGTGCGAGGATGCGGTCGAGTTAATATTATCGATCGCTTCACAAATCCTCTGCAACGCAGTCGGCGCGCCGATGGTCATATCGGTCAAACTCATGTCATTATCGATAGATCCGACGAGCCCGACGATGCGGAGGTGACCGTGTTTGGCGAGTTGTTCTGCACTGATTTTGCCCTGGGCGTGGAGGGACTCTAGGAGAGAAGGCCATTCGGCACGAAAAACGTCAGCACCTGTGAGGGAACCGTCACCACCACAGACGACGAGGGCGTCGATGCCTTCTTTGATGAGGTTGTATGCAGCTGATAGACGGCCGTCTACGGTACGGAAGGCTTTCGAACGGGCGGTTCCGATGAGGGTACCACCCTGTGTTCAGTTCGATACTTGTCACACTTGACAACAAATCGTACGCGTACCTCTGCGAACCAACCCCTTACGTCGTCGAATCCGACGCGAACGATGTAATGACCTTTTAGGGATCGACCACTCGGATGATCAGAGGTACCGTCGCGAAGGAGCCCACCATCTCCGAAGCGCAGATTGTCGAGGAGGTTGGTTTGAGCGCCTCCACGCAAGCGTTGGGCGGCACTGGGATCTGCGAGCGGTTCATGGTAGGGGGCATGGTCCCGGGTATTTCCACGAACGAGCCCTTCGTATCCCTCACGGACGATATATGTCTCGCATCCTCTGTGACCGGTAGACGGGAAAGGAGAGACAGATGGGAATATTATGGGAACATGTGAGAACCATAGAGATCTAGTTTAGCGAGGACCGGGAAAACTTGCCTCAGGATACCAATCTTGACGACGGAACGGACGACAGCGTTCATGCCGGCGCTGTCCCCGCCCGACGTGAGGACTGCAATCTTCATACGGGATGACGGTGCGATTGCTATGGACACTGAGCTGATGCAAGAGGCAAGGTGGCGATAGTGGCGGTTCCGACTCGAAGCGGGCGCCGCCGGACTGATTCAACCGATAAATTACGATCGTCCTCATTGTCTCCGACGACATTCACTGTTTGCTTCGGGCTCAGCTCACGTATTCTGCATGGCTCGGTCGCTGTGTCGGAAATTGAGCGCGACACGCCCAAATCGCACCCCCGAAGACAATGATGACGTAATCATACACTTGGTCTCTTCGTCCACGCCGGGAAGCGCTGCCAGCGAACTCGAGTCGGGTCCTCACTGAATGCCAGATCAGCTCGCACGTTGACCGCTCTGTTTTTTCTTTCCTTCGCTCATCATGTCCAGCACCGCTAAGGCACTCTTTGTCGTCTGTCTCGTCGTTAACAGTGTTCTCTGGTCTCAGAGCAGGTATGCGCAGCCATCACATGACTATCAGCTCGCACTCCATCGCGAAATCGCACTGTGGAAACGCATCCCATTCGCAGCCTCGTTGGACATTCCAGTCAACGAAACCGAGGTACCAACTCAGGTTATCATGACACCCGTCGTTGCTCATGTCATGCTGACCTAGTGCCGACCACTCGGCTTTGAACTTGCTTCGGACCAGTGTGTCCATGTCCGTGACCAGTGTCCGACATCAGACACCGTCCTCTCAATTCCTTATCTACAACTCTATTTCTGTGCTGACCCTTCCGTTCGACCCTTGATATTCGCAGCGCTCCTCCTCTGGCTCTTGTTCCTCTTCTCCACCCTGGGAATATCCGCCGCAGACTTTTTCACCCCAAACCTCACCGCAATTGCGCAGTTCCTTGGGTTGAATGAAGACGTCGCCGGTGTCACGCTCCTTGCATTTGGAAACGCCAGCCCGGATGTCTTTGCGACATTTTCTGCCATGCGAGCAAATTCGGGCAGCTTGGCAATCGGTGAGCTACTGGGTGCAGCATCCTTTATCGTCTCTTGCGTCGCGGGATCCATGTGCATCATTCGTCCATTTAAAGTCGATCGCATCCCGTTCCTTCGTGACGTCGGTTTCTTCACTGTCGCGATATGCATGCTACTGCTCATTCTTCGAGATGGAATTATAACTGCTTTCGAATCAATAATGCTCATCGTCTGGTACGTCTGGTACGCCTTCACCGTCGTCGTCGGCGGTTGGTGGGTTAGCCGTAGAGAGAAACTGCGTCGCATCGAAGCAACCGTGCGCGCAGAGTATTTGGATGAAAGCCCACTGCAACCGTACTCTGACGGTAATTCCCTTTCGAACTTGACATCTCGTCATGCTCACTTTTCCTCCCTTGAAGAATCCCCACCACCACCACCTTCGAATGGTTTGACAGCGCCGCTTTTGTCCCCAGTGCCCACACGTACTAGATCCTCCTCTGCACCTACTGTACCTCGGGTACAAACACAACTTCCCCCGGCACCTCATTCTCGCACACCCTCACCAATCAGCTCTCCTCACCTCGCCCAGATGCCTGCCTTCTCTCTGGTCGGTGCCATAGAATTCCACCAGGTCGTTTCCTCTCTCAAGAGTCAGGCTGCTAGTTCATCCCTCAACATGTTTGATTCCCCCATGACTCCTTACGCAGGTGGCCACTACCACATCTCTCGCCGTCAGAGTCGCTCCAGCTCCATTTCTCCACGCCCACCAACAGAAACCGAAGAATGGGACAGGGCATTCGGCGTTCCTTTGAACGACCGCTCTCCGAAACTGCTCCGCGCCTCCATATCGGAGGAACCGGACCGCGAGGAAGCAGAATTAGTGAGCGTCCACGAGGAGGAAGGCGCACGTACTCCGCTCTCTATACCTACGATACCCTCGATCTCACACACGCCTGCCTCTCCTACTGAGGCGCCAGCATTGCCCGAGGTCGAGGAACAAATCCCTCCTACGCAGCCTCAGGGTCTATGGCATATTCTCGCGCAGGCATGGTATATTTTGTTCCCGTCGCTCCATCATTTCAAGTCAAAGACGTTGTTGGGGAAGATCGTCTCATTGCTCGCTGCTCCGGCCGTTATGGTGTTGACGATTACATTACCTGTCGTCATAACCCCCTATGGTGACGACGGTTCGCACGAGGAAAAGATGAACCAACACGAGACGCATCTATCCGACTTTGAGGAAGAGGGAGTCGAGAGGGCGTTGATTGCTGAACACGAAGTCCAAGAAGAACTTCATGTGGCAGAGTCCAACAAGTGGTTGACAGCCGTCCAATGTATCTTCGGACCCTTGTTTTGTGTCGCCGTATTGTTCAGTACGTCGTCTTCGTTTTGTGATGGACGCGCCTTTCTTTTTTGACTTGGAATCAAGGTAGTAGTCACACAGGGTGGGTGTTGGGTGGGACGGCCCTCGGGGGATTCGTGCTTGCATCGCTTGTCCTCGCATTTTCTAATATGAGGTTACACCCTGCTGCTCAGATGGTGAAATGCTGCATGGGGTTCCTCGTCTCTGTTGTGTGGATCATGGCAATTGCCGACGAAGTCGTGAACGTTCTCCAAGTAACTGATTTTGAAGCCCCGTTTGTATCGGACATGCACTCACGCGTCTCTGTTTTTCTAGACCTTTGGGTTCATCTTTGGACTTTCGGACGCCATCATCGGTCTTACGATCTTCGCCGTTGGTAACTCGCTCGCCGATCTCGTCGCTAACACGAGCGTCGCCGTAAGTTTCCCTTGCATGCACTCTATACACACACTCACCACTCACACCCCCACGTGCAGGTCTTTGCCCCCATGATGGCCTTCTCCGCCTGCTTCGGCGGGCCCATGGTCAACATCCTCCTCGGCATCGGCATCTCCGGCACCTACGTCATCGACAATTCCGGCGGAACCCCTTACAACCTCCACTTCACGCCCACGCTAATCACGAATACGGTCGGGCTGTTGATGCTACTGGTGACAACGTTGGTGGTTGTCCCGGTGAAAGGATACGTTCTTTCAAGGCGATGGGGGATGTTTATGATCCTGGCGTATGTGGCGTTGATGACTGCGACTTTGGTGGTGGAGCTGAGTTCTGAGTGAGTTTCGCCGAGGGTGAGTTTGGGTACGCCGCACTAGGGTTGGGGCAGAGATAAACTCACCGCCAAGGGTCCAACGTCCAGCACTCGGCACTCTATTCTGTACTTTGGTACACATGGGATATATAGGTTGCGTGATGCGCAATGTGGACATAATATGAGGACCTAGGATCTTTCGAGTATTTACCGCGTTTTTCGTACGCACACACTATCTAGCTGGTTTCGGACTCTGGAGGTTGGTAGGGGACAGGAAGTTGTTCGGCATCGTGCCAACACGGCAATACATTAGAGCCCTGACCATGTTTGGATCTCAGCAGTCATCTATGCGGCGTCAAGCAAGAACGATGGATAAGTTACATGTCTCGTTGAAAGGCGAATATCATCCGTAGAACGAACATTGCGTATGGCATCATTACTGTTGAAAGGCGTCTCGACGGGACTGAGAGACTGTGTCACAACTTGAAACAGTCACCCTTCCCCGTTGATGGAGGGTCAAACACGTACTTTCATCATTGGAACGCGTGTCGACAGTACCCAATCGGACCGTGTTAACAAGTTCGGGACTGTATGCATCGTCCGCTCTACGTGGACGCCGTGAGCTGTAGCCAGCGTGCACTCAAAGTCCCTCCCTGCGACTCCAACTCCGATCGCACTGGAAGCCTGCCGTGGCCGATGGCGCGAAACACTAAGACGAGCGGACGAACAAAGCTGGACCACGCTCTATACGGACAACTACGGGGTGCAGGTACAAGGACGACTGCCTATCTCTGAGGTGTAGCGGGGAATATATACTGCAAGCACGTGACTGATATGCCAATGGGGCTTACACGCACGCGATAATAATTTGCAACTGCTAAGTGAAAGACCAACCTTATGAACATTGTGCTCTTATACCTCTTGGAAACAGCACATTTGAAGTTGTATGGTGTCAGAAAATTGCTGGTCCGGGCCTGACCATTGGAAGTTAGTGGAATGCAACATAGCCTGAGGTGAAACTGGCTTCTCACGGTTTCACTACAAAAATTTGTTACGTAAGTGCCGCTGTCGATTAAATTGCTGACTAGGCATTCTTAGGACCCGATTCGGGTCAGTTGAAATGTTTTTACAATATACAGCACAAATGTTTGATAGTATAGTAGTCACAAAAGGTATAGTGCAAATCATATTTCCAAGTTTCTAAATACTTCATTCCAAACTACATTTGTGACTTTGGTATTTTCTTGGTGGTCTGGATCATGGGGAAAGAGAACTTTGATGTTTCTGGGATGTGTACAATGTGAAAGGGCCACATAAAGTTGTCCATGAGAGAAAACAGGTGAACTGAGATTGAGACCAACATGCTTGAGTATTTGACCTTGTGACTTATTGATAGTCATTGCATAGGCCAGATGGATAGGAAACTGCAAGTGACAAAATGGAACAGGGGAATTCTCCAAATCACTATCAAGGGCTATGTGAGGGATGAAGACCACATTATCATTGCCAACTCTACCTAACACATGACACTCCAGAATATGCTGAGTGGACCTAATGAGCCTCAAGCGAGTACCATTGTAGAGACCATGAACAGGATCCAGATTGTGCAGTAACATAAGTGGAGCACCATTCTTGAGCTCCAGCTAGTGAAGAGAGAATCCAGAGGGGTTGATGGTATGGAGGACTTCTGGCTGGATATAGTCATATTCTCTATCAGTGACAGAGTCTGCACTAAGGTAGGTTATTTTCTCCTCAGGTGCCACAGAGCTGAGAATAGTGGAGTTGATTTCATGGACCTGGATATTTCTAGGAGCAAGAATAGTGCGATCCAAAAAGTACTGATCAGGGAGAGGCTGGTTTCTGGCAAGAAGCTGAGAGTAAATGGCATTAATGAGAGATGGCATGTCATCACCACAGCATATATGGTCAGGAAGGATGAGATTTCCATTAGTGACTCTAATATGAAGCAGTTGCTGTGCCCAGTGATTAGATTCAGGATCTTGGCCAAGATACATATTTTAAAGGAGATAGTGAACAGACATGTTTGCCCAGATATTGGAGTGGGTAAAAGTGGCAGGGACAATCTGTTCTCTTGAGCCATGCTGGATGACAGGAAGGATTTGTCTGATTTGTCTGAAGTCTCTACCAAACAGAATAGTGATACCTCCAAATGGCTGGTTTCTATTAAGGAGATCACAAAGAGTGCGATCCACAGTCTCCACCACATGATGATGTTGAGAGCCAGTTTCTGTTGGCGACCCTAATCTAATAAAGACTAGGCCGTTACCACCAGATACTGACTTAGGAGACAAGGATAGAGTAGGGGAATCCCGACAAGAACTTGACTGAAGTTCTTGTGGTATCATGACTCAACTATATATACTACCTACGACATGCGCACGGACCAACAGGCCGTGAGAGAGTAATTACGTTTATAGCTATAGTGTAACGGTAATTAAATAAACGTGTAGACGGCGCGACTTCTAAGAAGCATCAGAATGGAAGAGAAGTGCGCGGAGATGAACGTGGGAAAAGAAGAAGAACCCTCAGGGTCTCAGGGTCGACGGAGATTAAATACACATGTCCGGAGATCGCACAGCAGATCCCAGCAGAGCCATTCGATTGAGAAGGGCGCACAGCAGCCTCGTTACTCAGATCGAGATGTCACGTGACTTGGTCTCGTGATCCGTTAACTTAGGGGTTAATCACGTGTACGTCACGTGATCGTGAGAAAAAGAAAATAAAAGAAAAGAAAAATAATATTCGTAACAGTTTCATCCCAGATGATGAGTGATGTCTGCTGAAGGAGCTGGTGATTGAGATCATCCTTCTTGATATTGCAGATACTTTGTTCATAGCAGGGAATGGGGATCTTGAAGTGTGAATGGGCTATACAACCACCAGGAAGAAGAAGGGAGGCCAGACCAGTTGATGCTACATAAAGAACAATTTCACCTCTTGCATGAACAGCAGCAGCAATGAGCTTGGCCAGATAAGTCTTGTCACAACCACCACCACTGTGAAGGAAGAACATGGATCCATTGGAGTTGATGACACTGTCCATGACTAGATGGTAGAGAGCAGTCTGTTGAGGATTCAAGGTAGGGAGGCCTGTGTCCACAAATGCTTGCTGCTCCTGTCTGTCATATGCTCTCTGCTCAATGATAAGCTGGTTTCCATGGTGGTGATCCCAGTTTCCCTGTGGTCTAGGCATGGATGGATAGTCCTGGATGCTCTTGCCATGTCTCCTGAGGTGTTGTGCTATGAGATGCAGGCCATAATCATAGACTTGGTCCTGGGTAGGCTCAGGGATGTGAAGGGTATGAATAAGATAATGTTAAAGATCATTACAGAGATCGTTCTTGGATGCCTCCCACAAGTGATCAGGGTCCACAGGAGAGCAATGTGCCAGGATAATGACAAACAGATGG